>WNWK01001457.1:167618-280011 GCA_009830355.1 Cherax destructor | reverse complement strand
GCTCTTCTGAGTAGTGAAAACTAAATTACGTATCCCGAGGGTCTTAATTGCTCTTCTGGGTAACGAAAGTGAGTCTTGGTACGGAGAAGAGCAAGACTGGAGAGTACATCTTGGGTGTGGATACTAGTGAGGACTTCTTTGATGTGAGAGGTTTACTGCCTTCGCAAATTATTGCGTGATGATCCTGCCCTTACAAAATTCCCTGTATACTTATTCTCTCTGGATAAAAATGGACGAAGAACCGACAGAATCAGCGTCACTTGTGCACAAAAAAGGAGCAGACACGAGTTGTGGAGATTGTTCCTAGATGACTGACCCCTAGCAAGCTTGTCCCCAAAGTTTAAAGTCTGCCTTGCTGACTGACCCCTAGCAAACCTGTCCCCAAACTTAAATGTGGAGAAGAGTTCAGCTCCATGGAGCTGCTCTCAGGCTGAGGGACTGACCACCTCAAATACCATTTCTCCAAGGTTGATAGACTGATTACATCATCTTCATTTCACTACTATACCTACTGCCTCTGTATTTGACTGAAGAAGCCTACTGTGTAGGCGAAACGTTGCATCAGTAAAGATACCCAACTGTTGCACATGTGTCTTACCACACATGTGCAACAGTTAAGTTAGATTTCGGAATAAAGATACCTAACTGTTGCATATGTATCTTAATTAATCATCGACTTGTCGGTATTTTATACCATTATCAACATAACAATAACAGTCCCCGGTAGGAGACTTGGACTTGCCTAGCACGGGCCAGTAGGCTTGCTGCAGTGTTCCAATAATTTCAGTTATCCTGTTAAAAGTGATTTAAGGATCTCTGATCTGATAGTAAAACTTAAATCCCTGATGAAGTGTTACTAAAGACGTATTTTATTAAGCTTTGCTTGCCTATATAATATTTTATTGACTAAATACTCGTTATTAAGTCTTTCTGGGAGATTTGAGCTAAAGTGGGCAAATTTTCCTACAATCGTGGTGGTCAGGGCTGCTTCCCCACTGCCACACCTTCTGCCACACCACTGCCATACCTTCTGCCACACCACTGCCATACCTTCTGCTACACCACTGCCATACCTTCTGCCACACCACTGCCATACCTTCTGCCACACCTTCTGCCTTAAGATGGACCAAGCAAGTTAACTCGACACTCAAGTCTTCCTCTCAGCTCGTGCCTTGAAGACAATATACGAGAGTTATGTACTTTCTCCAGTCCTCATATAGACAAGTTTTTGACACATTTAATAAGTGAAATCCAGCTCATTTGCATTTAAATGATGCAGACAGATTATGTTGTTGTTGGTTTATACGTCAGGTGAAAATCACCTGACACAGGTGTCTTAGTGATCCAAGTTATCTTATTCTAGTAATCATAAACACTCTCCCAGTCCTCCCCGGTTGTTATCTTCTGCGTTAATTTCACATAAACTTTAAGCATTTATGAATATGATTTATTATCCTCTGGTAATATGCACATCAAGCATAGCAGGGGTTGAAGTGCTGGTCCTTAGGGGACTCCACTCGTCACCATTGCCCAATCCTACACCTATTTTCTTACTAATACTTTAAGCTTTCTGTTCTACTGATATTCTTGAACACTTGTGTGCGTGCGTACTCACTTATATATGGTTGCAGGGGTCGATTCACAGCTCCTCTGTGTGTGTGCATGTTTGGACCTATTAGTAAATATCTATTAAAATTTGTGGGGGTGGGATGCCTTAGACCCGTCTCTTAACGTTCTACCGAGGTAAGTTATCTCCTGTCATGTGTTACTTGCAATTCATGTGGGTCAGGTGACTGGAAATAGGGAAGGAAAAGTAGCAAGACCCAGGGGAGGAAAGTAGCTAGACCCAGAAGAAGAAAGTAGCCAAACCCAGGGGAGGAGGAAAGAAAGAAAGTAGCCAGACCCGGGGGAAGGAAAATATCTAGATCCAGAGGAAGAAAGTAAACAGTGGCCTCGCCAGTGGCATAAGGTCACATCGTCTGGTCGGTCCAAACTTTCCTACTCCGACACAGTCACTGTCTCTGAGCGTTGTCTGAGGACCCAGCCAGCGAGTGCTCTCTCCAGCATACATAATGTGTCCTCTCTCTCTCTCAGACAGCTATGACTCGACCCCTGCAACCACAATTAGGTGAGTACACCTGTCGAAGTTCTATAAGTAAAAGAAGTGAGCCAAGAGAGAGAGAGAGAGAGAGAGAGAGAGAGAGGGAGAGGGAAGGACGGGTGGACTACGGATTTTTTCTATTGCAAGAAGTCCTTTGATAATGTACCTCAGAAGAAACTGAGACGAAAGCTTGAAAAACAAGCAGAAAATAACAGGAATGTGCTACAATGGAGACAAAAAGTGATCGTATTTGAATAGGTGTCAGAATGGATAAGTGTAGCAAGTGGGGTTCCACAAGGATCAGTATTGTGACTGGTAGTGTCTCTGGCGTATGTAAAATGATATACCAGAAGAGATAGAACAAGATATATCCATGTTTGCAGATGATGTGAAATTTAAAGAGAATAAAACGGAGAGGAGCAAGGAAAGGCTACAAATGTATCTAGACGAATTGCCATATTGGTCAGACAATTAGCTACTGGAGTTCAGTCCCAGCAAATGCGAAGTTATGAAAATCCCCAAAGGAAAAAGACGATTGGAAACTGTATAGATTCGAGGGGGCGGGAGATCAGAGGTTGCAACCGTCACTTAAGGAGTCAGACCGAGGTCCTAGGGGGTGAGAATAGTGGCAGACACATCCATCGACTCAGTAACCTCTGCAGCGAATACTCGTTGGGTAAATGAAAGCATTGCTTTCAGGAATTTCAATAAAAGAGTCATGCTGGGCGCTGTTTATTCATTGTTGGTGGTGTTACGTCACTGGGATCCCGCCGGGGGTTGTATACAATACTTTATTGAGGAACCAGGCCATCTGTGTTTCTGTTGTGTTTATGTTTTTCTTGGTGTTTATCATACTATCAGTTGAGAGTAAATGCACATTTTTTTTTTCTTCTTCTTCTTCTTCTTCTTCTTCTTCTTCTTCTTCTTCTTCTTCTTCTTCTTCTTCTTCTTCTTCTTCTTCTTCTTCTTCTTCTTCATGATACACGCAGTTTTCTTACATTTCCCCGCCAGTTACTCTGAGGAAGGAATGTGTTGGTGTTATCAAGATGGTCGCTTCTGCTATCACTGTTTTTACTTTATTATTGTTGTTTTGGTTAATATTTATTGCTCGTTCTTTGTATTTACTTCAAGGGGAAGCTGCGTTCGCGGGTCACACTCTTGCAACTGCACTTCACATGAAGAATATTTAAATGCGGATGTAATCATTATGTGCTTCTTCTTCTTCTTCTTCTTCTTCTTCTTCTTCTTCTTCTTCTTCTTCTTCTTCTTCTTCTTCTTCTTCTATTCGTTATAAATATAATCAGCATATTAGACAGTGTCAGTGTCTGGTCAACACAAGTGCCGTTATGACTGCACTTCTTTTGCCTTAGTCACTTACAAGTTAGATATGTCTTCTAATACTGCTGCTGCTGCTGCTGCTGCTGCTGCTTCTGTTGCTGCTGCTGCTGCTGCTGCTTCTGTTGCTGCTGTTGCTGCTGCTCTTTCTGTTACTACGCGTGTGGCTGTTGGTGCTTCCTGCATTTGCTGTTTCCTCTAATAAACTTGGTCTTGTCAGTGGAGAGCTTATATCTGTATCAGCAGCGATAATACAAGTACTAATACCTGCATCAGCAACACTAATACCTACATCAGCAACTCTGATATCTGTATCAATAGCACTAATACCTGTGTCAGCAACTCTAATATTTGTATCAACAACTTTAATACCTGTGTTAGCAACTCTAATACCTTTATCAGCAACACAAATAACTGCATCTTCAACACTAATACCTGGAGGCTCTTATGAATGTTGTGTTGCTGTTGACCGGGGTACCAACGGACCAGACTTGACGTACCTCCATAGAAAAATCATCAAGGATGCATAGCTTTAAGAAGAGGTATGACAGGGCTCTTGGAGCGGGGGGGAGAGTGACCTAGTAACGACTAGCGAAGAGGCGGGGCCAGGAGCTGTAAATCGACCCTTGCAACCACAAATAAGTGAGTACACACACACACACACACACACACACACACACACACACACACACACACATACACACTCTTCTTAACACTAGTGGAAATCTTCATTCCAGACTGTATAAAACTTCAACTGTTAAAGTGATTACTCGCTAGTCGGATTTATAGCTGCATAAATCCCTGACGTTCTTATGCGTAAGTGTTAAGCGCCAACTTTCTTAAACTGCGGCAGACGAGACGATATAATCTGTCTGGCTTATTAAGATGTTTACTCTATGATGGGCAACTTGCGGTCTGGCCAGGGTGTGTTTGTTGTGTCCAGGGTGTGTGTCCAAGGTGTGTTTGTTGTGTTTAGGGTGTTTGTTGTGTTTAGGGTGTTTGTTGTGTTTAGGGTGTTTGTTGTGTTTAGGGTGTTTGTTGTGTTTAGGGTGTTTGTTGTGTTTAGGGTGTTTGTTGTGTTTAGGGTGTTTGTTGTGTTTAGAGTGTTTGTTGTGTTTAGGGTGTTTGTTGTGTTCAGGATGTGTTTGGTGTGTCTAGGGTTGTGTCCAGGGTGTATTTGTTGTGTCCAAGGTATCTAGGATTGTGTCCAGGGTGTGTGAGTCGTGTCCAAGGTGTGTGAGTCGTGCCCAAGGTGTGTGGGTCGTGTCCAAGGTGTGTGGGTCGTGTCCAAGGTGCGTGGGTTGTGTCCAGGGTGTATGAGTCGTGTCCAAGGTGTGTGGGTCGTGTCCAAGGTGTGTGGGTCGTGTCCAAGGTGTGTGGGTCGTGTCCAAGGTGTGTGGGTCGTGTCCAAGGTGTGTGGGTCGTGTCCAGGGTGTGTGGGTCGTGTCCAAAGTGTGTGGGACGTGTCCAGGGTGTGTGGGTCGTGTCCAGGGTGTCCCATGGCCAGGTAGGCAACGCTCTCTTCTCACACACTTGAGTGTCCGTGGTTCAATTCCTGGCCGGTTTTAAACATTGGGCGTGTTTCCTTACACCTGTTGTCCCCGTTCACCTAGCAAGCCAATAGGTACCTGGGTGTTAGTCGACTGGTGTGGGTCGCATCTTGGGGGACAAGATTGAAGGACCACAATGGAAATAAGACAGACAGTCCTGGGTGGCGAACCCTCCCCTGGGTTAAAAATTCCTACAAAATCTTATCTTGGCTGTCTCCAGAAACGTATGTGGGAGCAACAGGAAGATAGAACAAGCGTGGGTTTGAACACAAAAGTATGTGTGGGAGCAACCCAAGTCAGCAATCATCTTAAAAAAAAAAAGTGTTTGATGATAGAGTTGTAACTTGTAAGAGTTTAAAACATTAAATCTCAAACAAAGTCAGGATCCATACAAAGCTTTATGAATGAGTATGACAGGGTTCACGCAACCAGGAGTGAGTGAACCCAGTAGTGGCCAGTGGAAAAGAAGGGCCACGAGTTGAGACTCGACCCCTGCAACCACCGTTCGGTGAGTAAGGTAGGTAGGTACCTTGAACAGAGGTGCCTTACTTTCCCTCGGCACTATATGACCCTTAAGGGTTTATTTCCAGTTTATTAACCCATAGGGTTAATAATCCAGTATGATCCATTTAAGACACGGTCGTCAGACTGTCTGTCTTATTTTCATTGAGAATCTTGAATCCTCTCCCAGGATGCGACCCACAGCAGTCGGATAAGTATCCAGGTACCTACTTACAATCAGGTAAACAGGAAAATAGGTGTAAGGAAACATGTCCAACATTTTCACTCGTCCGGGAAACGAACCCTGATTCCCTAGTCGAGGCTCGGTTGGCAGTGCAGTCGCATCACACACTGAGTGTCCGTGGTTCAATTCCCGGCACGGGTGGAAACGTTGGGCATGTTTCCGTACATCTGCTGAACCTATTTACCTAGCAGTAGGTAGATACCTGGTTGTTAGTCGATTGGTGTGGGTGGCATCCTGGGGCACAAGATTAAAGGACCACAGTGGAAATAAGACAGACAGTCCTCAATGTCACACTAACTTTCTCACCCCATACCCATCCTGTGGGCGGTAATCAAAAGATTACATTATGTACCTCACTAATCTTATGACTACTGCCCACAGGATGGGTATGGGGTCATAATAAAGATCTTAAACTAATTTACTTCCTTGGGTTATCCTGGGTGACTAACCCTCCCCCGGGTTATCCTGGGTGGCTAACCCTCACCGGGTTATCCTAGGTGGCAAACCCTTCCCCGGGTTATCCTGGGTGGCTAACCCTCACCGGGTTATCCTGGGTGGAAAACCCTCCCCCGGGTTATCCTGGGTGGCTAACCCTCCCTCGGGTTATCCTGGGTGGAAAACCCTCCCCCGGGTTATCCTGGGTGGCTAACCCTCCCTCGGGTTATCCTGGGTGGCAAACCCTCCCCCTGGTTATCCTGGGTGGGAAACTCTCCCCCGGGTTATCCTGGGTGGCTAACCCTCCCTCGGGTTATCCTGGGTGGCAAACCCTCCCTCGGGTTATCCTGGGTGGCTAACCCGCCCTCGGGTTATCCTGGGTGGCAAATCCTCTCCCGGTTTAAAAAATACCAATAAATCTTATCTTAAGGACCCCAATGGAAATAGTCACTTTGTTATCCCAAGAACTTAAATGTAATTTAGGTATTATGATCTGACGGGTATGTGACTCAACCCTTAGTTGATCTTAAGGGGAGGGTAGTGGCAGTTCCTCGGATCAAAAGTCCTTAGCTGGTATCAGGATAACCCCTTCAAAGATAATTATCATGTAAAGGTGCCCCGTAGCCTGGTGGCTAATGCTCTCACTTCACACGGCGAGGGTCTGCGTTCGATTCCAAGGGCGGGTAGAAACATCTAACGAGTTTCTTTACACCGGTTGTCTATGTTCACCCATCAGTAAAATGGGCACTTAGGAGTTAGTCGACTGGTGTAGATCGCATCCTGGGACAAGGACCTAATTTGCCCGAAATGCTCTACATAACAAGCTGCTTTCTATATAGTAGTATGTCATTGATGTCAGCTAGGACTGTATACCTTGTACATGTACTTGTAGTAAATAAAGATATTATATTATTATTATTATTATTATTAAAGTTAGACACCAAGGAAAAAATAAAAAAGTTAAGTTACTCCTTTAAAGTTTTTCCTATTTACAGAAAATGTATATTTTAAGTTGAGCCATAACTTGTAAATGTATAATAATAATAATTAATAATAATAATAATAATATCTTTATTTCTACAAGTACATATACAAGGTATACAGGCCTAGCTGACATCAATGACATACTTCTATATAGAAAGCCCCATGTTATGCAGAGCATTTCGGGCAAATTAGGTCAGTTTTGTCCCAGGATGCGACCCACACCAGTCCACTAACACCCAGGTACCCATTTTACTGATGGGAAACAGACAACATGTGTAAAGAAACACGCCCAATGTTTCCACCCTCACCGGAATCGAACCCGGACGCTCGCTGTGTGAAGTGAGAGCTTAATGAATCATATTGAAGCCAAAAAATACAGGAAGAACTTAAAGCCATAAATGAAATTGAAAAAAAAAATATTTTCCTATGCCAAATTTAGGGGGAAAAAAATCCGGTATTGGGCTCCTGCTTTAAACGAGATGAGACTTACACAGATGACAAAGTGACTTACTTCCGTTGGGGTCCTTGTAATATCTTATTATTAGGTATTATTAGGTAATTTAAACATATGTTACTATGTATGATAATTTGTGTAACTGTATTTATGTATACCTGTACCTAAGTGAACTTACTAATACTTACTTACTGCCTTCCTTTATAGCTTCCTTCATTCCTTCCTTTATAGCTTCCTTCATTCCTTCCTTTATAGCTTCCTTCATTCCTTCTTTTATAGCTTCCTTCATTCCTTCCTTTATAGCTTCCTTCATTCCTTCCTTTATAGCTTCCTTCATTCCTTCCTTTATAGTTTCCTTCCTTTATAGTTTCCTTCCTTTATAGTTTCCTTCCTTCCTGTATAGTTTCCTTCCTTCCTGTATAGTTTCCTTCCTTCCTGTATAGTTTCCTTCCTTCCTTTATAGTTTCCTTCCTTCCTTATAGTTTCCTTCCTTCCTGTATAGTTTCCTTCCTTCCTTTATAGTTTCCTTCCTTCCTGTATAGTTTACTTCCTTCCTGTATAGTTTCCTTCCTTCCTGTATAGTTTCCTTCCTTCCTGTATAGTTTCCTTCCTTTATAGTTTCCTTCCTTCCTGTATAGTTTCCTTCCTTTATAGTTTCCTTCCTTCCTGTATAGTTTCCTTCCTTCCTTTATAGTTTCCTTCCTTCCTGTATAGTTTCCTTCCTTTATAGTTTCCTTCCTTCCAGTATAGTTTCCTTTCTTCCTTTATAGTTCTTTTATTTCCTTTATAGTTCCTTTCTTTCTTTTATAGTTCCTTTCTTTCCTTTATAGTTCCTTTCTTTCCTCTATAGTTTCCTTCCTTCCTTTAGTTTCCTTCCTTTATAGTTTCCTTCCTTCCTTTCTTTATAGTTCCTTTCCTTCTTTTATAGTTTCCTTCCTTTATAGTTCCTTTTCTTTTTTTATAGTTCCCTTTCTTCCTTTATAGTTTCCTTTCTTCCTTTATAGTTTCCTTCCTTCCTTTAGTTTCCTTCCTTTATAGTTTCCTTCCTTTATAGTTTCCTTCCTTCATAGTTTCCTTCCTTCCTTCCTTTATAGTTCCTTTCCTTCTTTTATAATTTCCTTCCTTTATAGTTCCTTTCCTTCCTTTATAGTTCCCTTTCTTTCTTCCTTTATAGTTTCCTTTCCTTCCTTTATAGTTCCCTTTCTTTCTTCCTTTATAGTTTCCTTCCTTCCTTTAGTTTCCTTCCTTCCTTTATAGTTTCCTTTCTTCCTTCCTTTATAGTTCCTTTCCTTCTTTTGTAGTTTCCTTCCTTTATAGTTCCTTTCCTTCCTTTATAGTTCCCTTTCATTTAGTTTGATCATCATCTGTGTCTCCCAAACTGTCAGAAGTACCTGTAGCCAAGCCTAAGCCTGGCCACTACAACATCAGTCAGTCTGTTCACATTGCAAGTTGCTCCACAAACATGCCCATCTGTGCTCGCATTATCATGAGCACAGATAGGCACGTTCATGGAAATTAATTCGGATGCACAGTTGTCAAGACGCAGGGTTGGGCAACACTTGACTCCCAGACTCTGGGGAAATTGGTCTTGGTGAAGCTTCAGTCGCCCTTAACAACTCCAACAACAAGATGGTTTGTCACATTTGTCTCTTAATTACAGGTGCTACCACCCTTGTGGGTTTAGAGCTTAGTTGTAATAATAATACAGATAATACTACGTTAGCTAATTCGTTAAGTTCAGAAATGTTTCGTGTCGGTTTAATGTTTCAATTCCATTGACGCTGTATGATCCTAGTGGGTTTAGTGCTTTTTTTATAATAATAATAATTAATAATAATAATTAAGTCCATTGAGTTTGAAAGATAAATATTTATGGAGGTGAGAGTAAAGCACTCAAATACCCATTAAAGATTTTTAATTTCCTCGCATTTCACATATTCTCCGTGCAAAAATAATATATATAAACATGAGGATTTTAGTAAATTAAAGGCTTATGTTTTCTGTTTAGTATATTTTATAATTAAATACAGTAAAAAATTAAAAATGAGAAATATTGTACAGTAATACAAGGATCCCAATGGAAGTTAAGTCCAGGACCCCAATAGAAATAAGTCACTGTGACTTTTTAGGGTTATCCTAGGTAATTTACACCATGTATAATAATTGTACTTATGTGTACCTGTATTTAAATAAACTTACTATGTCTTGTATAAATCTTAGATGAAATTATTTCTTAATTTTGACTGTCTTAATTTTTCAGATTAATATGGAGGCTGGGGCGTCCCACCATGGTCATTTTACTCTTCCAACATCATGGTCTCCCCAGTAAGTCTTGCAGTACACTATATTTATTTATTTTGGACTTTATGTACAGTAGTAAAACCATTGATAATGTATCATACTGTAGTGTATATTGTATGTACAAAATAACATATTCTTCTTCCCCCTTCTCTAAAATTAAGCCTAAATTGACAAACTAAGAATCTGAAGAAAGTGCATGTGGGAACATCATGATGGGCTACAACAGTCTTAAGACGACAAATGAATTATAATAATTGCTGTATGCAAAAACAGATACATATACAGGCAGAAGCCCATCCTTCAGTGTTTTATACACTAGTATCAGTAACTCGGTAGATTCAAGTGTAGCTTGATTTAAACTGGTAAGTAAAACACATAGGCAACAGTTAGGCATCTTTATTCCGTAACATTTCACCTACAAAAGCCTTTGATAAGTGTGACCATGGTGTAATAGCACACAAAATGCATGATAAAGGAATAACAGGAAAAGTTGGCAGATGGATCTATAATTTCCTAACAAGTAGAACACAAAGAGTAGTAGTCAACAGAGTAAAGTCTGAGGCAGCTAATGTGAAAAGCTCTGTTCCACAAGGCACAGTACTCGCTCCCATCCTGTTCCTCATCCTCATATCGGACATAGACAGGGATACAAGCCACAGTGCCGTGTCTTTCTTTGCAGATGACACCCGAATCTGTATGACAGTGTCCACCATTGAAGACACTGTAAGACTCCAAGCAGACATAAACCAAATCTTTAAATGGGCTACAGAAAACAATATGAAGTTCAATGATGAGAAATTTCAATTACTCCGATATGGAAACGTGAGGAAATTAAAATCTCATTGGAGTGCAAAACAAATTCCAACCACACAATAGAGCGAAAAACTAATGTCAAAGACCTGGGAGTGATCATGTCAGAGGATCTCACCTTCAAGGACCATAACACCGTAGCAATTGCATCTGCTAGAAAAATGACAGGATGGATAATGAGAACCTTCAAAACCAGGGATGCCAAGCCCATGTTGACACTTTTCAGGTCGCTTGTTCTATCTAGGCTGGAATATTGCTGCACACTAACTGCACCTTTCAAGGCAGGTGAAATTGCTGACCTAGAAAATGTGCAGAGAACCTTCACGGCACGCATAACTGCGATAAACCACCTCGATTACTGGGAACGCTTGAAGTTCCTAAACCTGTACTCCCTAGAATGCAGGCGGGAGAGATACATTATTATATACACATGGAAAATCCTAGAGGGATTAGTACCAAACTTGCACACGAGTCGCTCTTTACGAAAGCAAAAGACTCGGCAGGCGATGTAACATCCCCCCAATGAAAAGCAGGGGTGCCACTAGCACGTTGAGAGACAACACAATAAGTGTCAGGGGCCCAAGACTGTTCAACTGCCTCCCAGCATACATCAGGGGGATTACCAACAAACCCCTGGCTGTCTTCAAGCAGGCACTGGACAGGCACCTAAAGTCGGTACCTGACCAGCCAGGCTGTGGTTCATACGTTGGACTGTGTGCGGCCAGCAGTAACAGCCTGGTTGATCAGGCTCTGATTCAACATGAGGCCTGGTCACAGACTGGGCCGCAGGGGCGTTGACCCCTGGAACTCTCTCCAGGTATACTCCAGGTATACATGGTAGGCTTCTTCAGTCGAGTACAGAAAGTAGGCAAATCTACATCTTCAAGGGTGATTGATTGATTACATCGTCTTCACATCTCTACTGCTCCTGCCTACTTTCTGTACTCGACTGAAGAAGCCTACTGTGTAGGCGAAACGTTTCAGAATAAAGATGCCTAACTGTTGCCTGTGTGTCTTACTTACCAACCTGTCGGTATTGTATACCATTTTGATATTGATTTAAGCTGTAGTTGACAGCTATTCATAATGAATATTGTATAATTATTCCTTGTTCTTCTGTGTGTTTTTGTGTTTGTGTTTGTCTGTGTGTATGTGTGTGTGAGCGTGTTTGTGTGTGTGTTTGTTTGTGTGTGTGTGTGTGTGTGTATGTGTGTGTATGCATTTGCAGTTTTAAATTATTTTTCTCGTGTCTTTAGAGATTTCACAGGGAAGCAGCGAGTAGTGGTGGTGGCTATCTTTGGCAAGAGCACCATGGACTCGGGAGGATGTAAAGCTACAGCTCTTGAATTAATGGTAGGCCGAAAAATATTCCAACGGAATATGATTCAGCCTTTATCTATTGACTTCGACACTATGGTTAGTTTGCTGTTTATAATATTTTTTACATTTATTAAATTTTTTTTAAACACACCAGCCATCTCCCATTGAGTCAAGGTGACCTGAAAAAGAAGAAAAACATTCACCATCACTCACTCTGTCACTGATACTACAGCTCAAAACTGCAAAATACATATTTTTTATAATAATGTTATTATGCTTTACAGATACGTATATATTTAAATTCTGCTTCACTTTCTTTAGTATTAAAGCATCCACATGATAGCAGAAATATTCTCTTATTATTATTGTTTTATTATTATGTCAAAACATGAAGTGTATGGTTTCCAGTTTAGAGAAGGAATGACATGTTATATCTCCCTAAACATCCTTCAGGTACATCCAGTGGCATAGCCAGGTTCTGAAATTAGGGGAAGCGAGCACATAGAAAAAGACGCCATGACACGTACCAAATAATTTTAAATTTGTTATACAATTTTATTTATTTTTTAAAATCAAAACACAAGGAAGATACAGTTTTAAGTGAAGTATATAATTATTATTTTGTATTTAAAATCGAAACAATAAATCTCAAAACATAATAAAAATGTGTTATTTAATTATTTTAATTTAAACATAAAATGAAAACAAAACGAATCAGTGTGAAAAATGTACGAAGCAATTACGACAGTCTCTTTCATCTAGGCTTCATTCTAGCAAAGTTTTCTATAACTTTATTATAATCCACCTCAGTAACCAACTCTCTTTCAGTGGAGAGCAAAGCTAACCCAGACAATCTATCCTCACCCAATGTAGAACCAAGGTAGGACTTTGTGTGTTTTAAGTCGACTAAAATATTGCTTCTCAACTGCGCTAGTTATTGGTAAGGTCAAAAAGTGTGGTACAGTGTGGATAAATTAGGATAAATGGAACACATGTCATTGGCACATGTGAATTAGAGTTAAAAAATTGTTGAAGAGGTGCCACTTTTGAAAAATGTTCTCAGAGGGCGTGGTCGCTCCCCTTGCTATTCCTCTAGCTGCGCCATTGAGTATATCTCCTTGGAACTCCTGCAAGCATTTCTATCCTGATCTCCTTCAGGTATATCTCCTAGCAGCTGTTGCAGGTATATCTCCAAGGAACTCTTGTAAGTATTCCTTGCAGAAAGTCCCTCTGGTATATCTTGCAGGAGCTTTGGTAGGTATATCTCCTAGTAGCTACTGCAGGTGTATCTTGCAGGAGCTGCTGCAGATACATCTCGTAGGACCTTCTGCAGGTATACCTCCCAGGAGCTGATCTGCTGCAAGACATGCAAGATCTGCTGCAGACATGCAGATACAGTGGACCCCCGAGTTACGAGCACCCCGGAAATCGTACACTTATGCAAGTATAATATTGTAAGTGCTTTTGTAAGTGTATTTTTGGGGGTTTGAAATGGACCAACCTACGTGACATTATTTCTTAAGGGAGTAAATTCGTTCGGTAATGGCACTTGAGCAGGATTCTGTAATGAATTATACTCGTAACTCGGGGGTCCACTGTATATCTTCAGGTGCTCCTGTAGGTACATTTCTCAGGAGCTTCTGGAGGTGTATCTCCCAGGAACTCCAACAGGTATTTTTCCCTGGGGATGCTGAATGCATATCTCCCAAGAGCTCCTAGAGATGTATCTCCTGGCAGCTGCTGTGAGTACAGTAATTTCCTGTAACTGACTTGATGTTTACACTTCACTTCTCAGATTGGAGTGGAAGGTTATTATAACCCAGTTCGAAGAACCATCTACCTGCACCTAACTGGAGCTTATGACACTTCTACCTTGATATCTTCTCTAGAGGCAATGCACCAACAGCTTCAAGACAAAGTAATTATGCATCAGAATTTTTTTTTTTTAAATTAATAAGGGGATGGTTAATATAATTTGGGTAATTAAATATTAGTGCACAGTTACACAAATTGTAATTACATTATATTGTATTTTATTATTTTTTTTTAGCAGACTGGTCTTCTCCCACTGAGGTAGGATGACCCAAAAAAGAAAACACTTTCACCATCATTCACTCTATCACTGTCTTGCCAGAGGCAGTGTTTCATTCACAATTCATTTACTTGTTTATTTAAAAAAATAAAGGCTTAGATGTGGTTGTTAACAATGTGGGCATGATTTGCAGAGTAATTTTTTTACAAAGCTGACATTTCACTCATGTCTAAGTAGACAGCAATCATCTAGGGAGGTACAGTATGTTACTATAATCCTGTTACATGAGGGTGTGCTGGAAGCCTGTTAAATGTTTTGCACCAAGGCAGGAGTGTTTTTTTTTCCCTTTCTGTCTAGTGAACATGTAAAATACCAAGTAAATTTTCAAAGTACAGTAGAAAATCTTAAGCCACATGATCATAGCTCATGTTTTTAAAAAAAGTCTACTTATAGAATTAGGTGGGTACATTATATCATTTCAAAATTGTGATAGTTTTAAAAATAATAATGTTTGTATTCATATCATTGCAGCTTATATCTATAGCTTATCATATATCTGTTTATTTCCATACTAGGGGTTCTTGATGGCATGGTCGAGCCTAAAGCTGGGATATGCTCGAAGTCTCCTGGTACTGTTTTCTGTGTCTCATTTGCTACTACTGTGTCACCCAACTCATGTTTTTGACATAAGTTATATTCATCTCTTTCGGACACTTGATGCAATCAGGTTAGTAAGAGAGCAACACAAAAGGCATTAAATGCATTAGTGCACTCTGTTTATAATTAGTATGCTCTTTACATTCTTTATAACTTTCTAAAGCTCTAGATTTCTATACAATTTAAAGATCTTTGTATATTCAACATTTTCATGCGAGTTGTTTTCTTTTATTGAAATTGAATTATCTCACTTTTTTTTTTTCAGTCAATTCTGCTTTGCCTCAAGTACAGTATTAAATTTAATATACATATTCTCCCATTTGATAAAATGCGATAATTTATAGGTTTAATGAGGAAGGTTTCCTCTTTGGCTCAATATAAAAGTACAGTGGATCCTCGCTATTTGAACACTCCAAAACTCACCCTTTTATGTAAGTTTATTATTGTAAGTGCTTTTATAAGTGTATATTTGGGGGTCTGAAATGGACTAATCTAATTACATCATTCCTTATGGGAATAAATTTGTTTGGTAACAGCACTTGAACAGCATTCTGGAATGAGGGTGAGTTTTGGAGTGTTCGAATAGCGAGGGTCCACTGTATATCTCTTGGATATACATACCTTATGCACCTAAATATAGGAGGGCCCCACATATACATCACCTTCTTTTTGGTGTTCAATGTTTTTGTTGGCTTCAAACTGAGCCATTGTTCATTATGTTCCACCCACCAGCAATAGTCACCAGCAGGTGGAACAATGACTCAGTTGAAAGCCAACGAAAATGTGGAACACCCTGCATGACAGAGGAAATTTTGGGTGTTGATTTTTTGGTAAGTAGGCCTATTTCAAGCCCAAAATTTGTTACTCACTAAGATGCTGTCACTCAACACATTAAGAATAACTTGCTTTCTACCTGTTTTTCAAGAATGGCAGTCATCATGCCCTTATGTTAACTTGGCAAACTCACTTTCATCCACTTTCAAAACTTTTCCATCCCTCAAAACTCAAGATCAACCAGTTAGTTTCCACAATTCCCTTCATGAATATTGCCTTTCTCATTCTTCAGCAACATGTCAAATTTGATAGACCACTATCTTCCACTTTTTAAACATTCTCTCATTTGCCTGGAAAGTATACCTGGAAAGTATACCTGGAGTATACCTGGATAGTGAATGTTCAAGCCTCTACCTTTGATGCCTCTCACATCCCTTCCAGCCACCAGACTTTTACATTGTATATCCTGTCATTAACATAACTACATTTCTGCTTTTTTTTAAATGTGATGACTGTCTCTCACCAAGGCAGGGTGACTTGAAAAAGAAAAACCTTCACCATCATTCACGCTATCACTTTCTTGCCAGAGGCATGCAGATATGACAGTTTAGATATCCCTCTCAACAGCAAATATGCCAAACCCCTCCTTTAGAGTGCAGCAAGCATTGTATGTCCCACCTCCAGGACTCAGATCTGGCTAACCAGTTTTCCTGAATCCCTTCACAAAATATTACCTCTGCTTATATCTGTGTTAATCATTTTTTATTCAGCATTTTACATTTGCCAGTGTGTCATGATATACAAGCTGCATACCATGATAATAAAGAAATGGCTATCACCATTCTTATTTTTTTTTTCAGATCTAAAGCACAAAACTGCCTCGCTGAGGTACTAAGACAAGTTCCTGGCATCAGCAAGGACTGGGTTTCATTTGGTCGTTTGTGTTCGCCTCGTGTTCTTTTCATTTTCTCTTCTCGGTTGTTACCCATTCAGATAAAATCTCACGATAATGCTTGTGTGCAAAGGTAATTTAGGAACTTTTTGTATAGCTTTTCCACATTTTTTCATTAATATTATGTAAAAGGGCATATGATTGAGACAAGGAATAGAGGGGCATGTAGTATTCAAGTAATCTAGCCAAGGAGAAACACAAAGATCAGGTAAAGGGACAGGACAAGGCAGTATTTTTGTAAGAGTAGAATCACTTTGGAAGAATTATGGTATATTGTTACTGAAAGTTTCAACATTGTAATAGCTTCTCTGTTATAAATGTCATGTATGGTGTTACAATATTTCACTATATGCATAGTGTTTATTACACTTTAGAAAATATAAGTCCAGTTAGTATACACTACTGTACATATTATATTATTTTCTGTATAATTTGAAAATATATTGCATCTGTAGGACAACAGTTAATAGAACCTCTAGAAATTCCACTGTACCAAGCCCCCTTCGCAATTTGGAACTTGCCCTCGAGGATCAGATTTATCGACTTCTCCGGAAGAGCAGAGTCATTACCAATATCAGGTGAGACACATTCACTGTACACTACCATATATTATTATGTAGTATAAAAAATATAGGTTAAAATGTTTTAAAGTTAATGGCTGATAGAAATTGCACTATATAAAGTTACTGTACACTACTTAGAAAGATTCATAAATAGGAGTGTTGTGGTAGTTGAAGTACGTGTATTAGAGAATTTGTTGTAGTAGCAAGGAAAGGAGGGAGGGAGTGAGAGAACATTGTTAAACTTGAGGTGCATAATCTAATGACTGGATTCAAGAGTTCAACTCTTGTAGCTCAACCCAACTCCAGGCTTCCTGGAGTTGGGCTGTCATGCATCCCTTCATAGTCATCACATTATGACTGAGCTGGTACCTCCACTAACTTGTCCAGGTTCCTCCTTTTAGATAATATTTCTGTTATCCTCTGGTAGAAGGTTGAACTGTTGTGGAACATAAATGTCAACAGTGTTCTTTAATTGTGATTAACGCACCTCTGCACTTC
The DNA here is from genome assembly GCA_009830355.1 of Cherax destructor. NCBI lineage: Eukaryota > Metazoa > Arthropoda > Malacostraca > Decapoda > Parastacidae > Cherax > Cherax destructor. The sequence goes on along the minus strand of WNWK01001457.1, from coordinate 262,500 downwards.
ACTGGGTTTATTTGCATCTTTTTCTATATCCTTCATTAGCAAGTTATGGTAGTGCGTAGATGAGGAAACTGACTCATAGATGTATTCTCTGTATAGTGTATTATTGGATTTCTCTTTCTCTCTCTCTCCCTCCCTCCTGCAGTCAATAAAATATATTCCAAGAGCTTTGCATGCATGCATTTGAAAGGTATGGCAGAGATTAATAATAATTCTCTTTTCCCCAACAGTGCCAATTCGTTGTTTGCTTTACCTAACAATCAAGCATATGTTTACATAATGGAGGAAAACCAGGAGGAGATACCAGCATCATCTCTTATCAATAACACTCTCCACAAACTCTGCTCTTCTCAGGGTATGTTCTTACCAAGATTGTCACTTAGTAGATAGTAGCATGTCTGTTCCATGAATAGTGGGCAGAGAACCGAGCCTCCATTAGTAATTGTGCTGAATTACTTACATTGGTTTAGTGCTTCAGACAAAAAAATAAATGAAATTATATGGTTCATTTATTTATGCTTGATATCACTGATGATTGACTTTAGTAGTAACAGTGGTATGAATTTCATTTTTTAAACATACTGGCTATCTTCAAAGATAGGGTAACCCCAGACTGGAAGCACATTCACCATCATATGTTCAGTAGTTGTCTTGCCGGAAGTGCGCAGACATCACAATTCCAATGATCCTGCAGAATGCAACATCCTCACCCCATCTTCAGAGTGCAGGCTTTGTGCTTCCCTTCTCCAAGACTCACGTCATCTAACTGGTTTTTCTGAATCCCAATACATCAGACCATAAAAACTACTCATCTTCACTCCTATCTAACATATTCATATAAGCCTGGTGGATGCTCAAGTCTCTAGTACTCCAAACTTTTTTTTATCCCTCCCTCCCTCCTTCCAACCTTTCTTTGGATGTCTCCTATCACCTCCTTCCTTCCATCCTAGACTGCTCCATTATTTCTAAATGCCCAAACCACCTCAATAACCCCTCCTCTGTTTGTGGTTGACTGTTTATAGTTATAATAGCAGAACTGTATTTGTTGTGTCTCATTTTCAGTCTTGATTATGAGTAACCATTCAGTGGCATACATGTATATAGTCCTAAACTATCTGCGAACAATCTGTCCATATTAACATGGTGACTTAGCCTGGGCATTTTCACTGTCTTGCCAGAGGCATGCCTACACTACAGTTATACAACTGCAACATTAACATCCCTCCTTCAGAGTGCCAGCACTGTACTTCCCATCTCCAGGACTCAAGTCCGGCCTGCCAGTTTCCCTGAATCTCTTCATAAATGTTACCATGCTTACACTCCAACAGCACTTAAGTCCTAAAAACCATTTGTCTCCATTTGCTCCTATCTAACACGCTCATGCACGCTTGCTGGAAGTCCAAGCCCCTTGCACACAAAACCTCCTTTACCCCCTCCCTCCAACCTTTCCTAGGCCAACCCCTACCCCGCCTTCCCTCCACTACAGATTTATACACTCTTGAAGTCATTCTATTTTATTCCAACCTTTCTACATGTCCAAACCATCTCAGTAACCCCTCATCAACCTCTGGATAATAGTTTTGGTAATTCCACATCTAATCTCCAAACTATGGATTCTCTGCATTGTATTCACACCACACATCACCCTCAGACATGACATCTCCACTGCCTCCAGCCTTCTCCTTGTTGCAACATTCACAACCCATGCCTCACACCTATACAAGAGCGTAGGTATAACTATACTCTCATACATTCCCCTCTTTGCTTTCATGGATAAAGTTCTTTGTCTCCGCAAACTCCTCAGTGCACCACTCGCCTTTTTCCCCTCGTCAATTCTATGATTTACCTCATCTTTCATAGACCCATCTGCTGACATGTCCACTCCCAAATATCTGAATACATTCACCTCCTCCATACTCTCTCCCTCCAATTTGATATCTAATCTTCCGTTACCTAATTTTTTTGTTATCCTCATCACCTTATGCTTTCCTACATTCACTTTTAATTTCCTTCTTTTACATACCCTACCAAACTCATCAACCAACCTCTTCAGAATCTCCCAAAAGCACAGTGTCATCATCAAAGAGCAACTGTGACAACTCCCATTTTGTGTTAGATTCTTTATCTTTTAACCCCACACCTCTTGCCAACACCCGAGCATTCACTTCTCTTACAACTCCATCTATAAATATGTTGAACAACCATGGTGACATCATACATCCCTGTCTAAGGCCTACTTTTACTGAGAAATAATCTCCCTCTCGCCTACATACTCTAACCTGAGCCTCACTATCCTCGTAAAGACTCTTCACTGCTTTCAATAACCTACCTCCTGTTCCATACATTTGCAACATCTGCCACATTGCCCCCCTATCCACCCTATCATACGCCTTTTCCTAATCCATAAATGCCACAAAAACCTCTTTACCCTTATCTAAATAATGTTCACTTATATGTTTCACTGCAAGCACTTGGTCTACACACCCTCTACCCTTCCTAAAGCTTCCTTGTTCATCTGCTATCCTGCTCTCCGTCTTACTCTTAATTCTTTCAATAATGACTCTGCCATACACTTTACCAGGTATGCTCAACAGACTTATTCCCCTATCATTTTTACTCTCTTTTGTCCCCTTTGCCTTTATACAAAGGAACTATGCATGCTCTCTGCCAATCCCTAGGTACCTTACCCTCTTCAATGCATTTATTAAATAAAAAACACTAACCACTCCAAATCTATATCCCCATCTGCTTTTAACATTTCTATCTTTATCCCATCAATCCCAGCTGCTTTACCCCCTTTCATTCTACCCAATGCCCCACACACTTTCCCCACATTCACAACTGGTTCTTCCTCACTCCTATAAGATGTTATTCCTCCTTGCCCTATACACAAGATCACAGCTTCCCTATCTTCATCAACATTAAACAATTCCTCAAAATATTCCCACCATCTTCCCGATACCTCTAACTCTCCATTTAATAACTCTCCTCTCCTATTTTTAACTAACAAATCCATTCGTTCCCTAGGCTTTCAGCTTATTAATCTCACTCTTAAACTTTTCTTATTTTCAGCAAAATTTGTTGATAATATCTCACCCACTCTCTCATTTGCTCTCTTTTTACATTGCTTCACCACTCTCTTAACCTCTCTTTTTTTTCTCCATATACTCCTCCTTCCTTGCATCACTTCTACTTTGTAAAAACCTCAAAACTCAATCTATTCATATAACATTTAATTATTTGTTTGTCAACAGATGGCATTATTAGTGACCTTTCTCAGCTGACTCTAGGATCAAATAGCAAAAGTATAAACACTGAAGGTGGAAGCATCCGAGGAGGCAGGAGCATGGGCAGTGTACTCTCTTCTCGCACTGGATGGGAATCCCCAGCATCTCAGTCGATACTCTCAGATACTTCCAGTGCAGATGCTTTAAGTGCATCCATTTTGGCTGGAGTGGCTACAGAACGAAAACGAAATTTAGGTAGGGTCATCATTTACACTGATGGAGTTCGTGACAATCACATAATTTTGTGTGTAATACATAAGTATTACTTTGCACTACATAATTTGTCTTGACTTACAGAGCACAGCTTCAACGTGTTCCTGCAGCAACATATAGATCAAGCATTAGGGAAAGGATTTGATGACAATGTTGGAAGACATTCTGGCCCAATATTTTTCCAGGTACTGTACAGTACTGTATTCTCTCTAATATTCAGGGAAATTTATTAATGAGAATCTGTTTACTTTTAAGTTGGAAAATCTGTCGAGAATTTGACTTGTATGTATTCACCCATCATGAAACATATTGTTCAAAAATTACTAATTTCCATTTTTTCCGCTTAAGTTATGATTTTAATAATAATCCAGTTTTTTAACATCTTAGGACAGAAAATTTAGCTGAAGAGCAGGGGTGATTAGTGCAGTTCTCTAGATCAACCCTGCCCCTCCTGGTCCTACTAAAATAACAGGAAAAGTGGGTAGATGGATCTATAATTTCCTAACAAGTAGAACACAAAGAGTAGTAGTGAACAGAGTCAAGTCTGAGGCGACTACAGTGAAAAGTTCTGTTCCACAAGGCACAGTACTTCGCTCCCGTCCTGTTCCTCATCCTCATATCGGACATAGACAGGAATATAAGCCACAGTGCCATGTCTTCCTTTGCAGATGACACCCGAATCTGTATGAAAGTGTCCACTGTTGAAGACACTGCAAGACTCCAAGCAGACATAAACCAAATCTTTAAATGGGCTGCAGAAAACAATATGAAGTTCAGTGGTGAGAAATTTCAATTATGTACTACTCAGATATGGAAAACGCAAAGAAATTAAAACCTCATCGGAGTACAAAATAAATTCCAACCACTCAATAGAGCGAAAAACTAATGTCAAAGACCTGGGAGTGATCATGTCAGAGGATCTCACCTTCAAGGACCATAACACCATAGCAATCGCATCTGCTAGAAAAATGACAGGATGGATAAGGAGAACCTTCAAAACCAGGGATACCAAGCCCATGTTGACACTTTTCAGGTCGCTTGTTCTATCTAGGCTGGAATATTACTGCACACTAACTGCACCTTTCAAGGCAGGTGAAATTGCTGACCTAGAAAATGTGCAGAGAACCTTCACGGCACGCATAACTGCGATAAACTACCTCAATTACTGGGAACGCTTGAAGTTCCTAAACCTGTACTTCCTAGAATGCAGGCGGGAGAGATACATTATATACACGTGGAAAATTCTCAAGGGATTAGTACCAAACTTGCATGCGAGAGTCACTCCCTACGAAAGCAAAAGACTCGGCAGGCTATGTAACATCCCCCCAATGAAAAGCAGGGGTGCCACTAGCATGTTGAGAGACAACACAATAAGTGTCAGGGGCCCAAGACTGTTCAACTGCCTCCCAGCATACATCAGGGGGATTACCAACAAACCCCTGGCTGTCTTCAAGCAGGCACTGGACAGGCACCTGAAGTCGGTACCTGACCAGCCAGGCTGTGGTTCGTACGTTTGACAGAGTGCGGCCAGCAGTAACAGCCTGGTTGATCAGGCTCAGATCCAACATGAGGCCTGGTCACAGACCGGGCCGCAGGGGCGTTGACCCCTGGAACTCTCTCCAGGTATATGTAAGCAGTTTTTATTAGTATTGTGGAGGTGTGCCTCGCTTTATGTGATAGTACATGCATTCTAGGCCCTTGATATATAAAGTGAAATTGCAAGAAGTGAACCCAGTTTACATTAAAAAATATAGGAATACATTCTGAGACTTGCAAATTCTATATTCATAATTATGAATTTGGTCAAAAAACCAATTGAGAATGGTTGGGTAAAAGTAGTGTGAAGATCAGTTTCATTGTAACAGTGATTTTTAATATTGAAGGACATTATTTGGCAAGATGCTACAATGTTGTATATTGTTGTAGCTTTCTTCACTCTGTGAATTCATTTTCCTGAGTTAATATACTATTGGTAATTACCTATTGACTTTCGTTTTTCCTTTTGGGCCACCCCGCTCAGTGGGAAATGGCCGACGTGTTGAAAGAAGAAGAAGAAAAATTACCTATTGAACATTGGTATTTAATAAATCATGTATACTGTTTACTTGTCTGGGAAAACATGGTTTTATTAATAGCTTGCAGAAACTAATCATGTAGCAAGTTGACACTCGCATGAATATTGTCACATACAGTGGACCCCTGGAGTTCGTCATTAATTCATTCCAGAATGCTGCTCAAGTGCTGTTACCGAACGAATTTGTTCCCATAAGGAATAATGTAAATTAGATTAGTCCTTTTAGACCCCCAAAAATACACTTACAAAAGCACTTACAAAAATACACTTGCATAATTGTTTGAGTTTGGAGCAGTATGAAGTCCGGGGGTCCACTGTATTTAGAAACAGAGAATGCAAACTTAAAAATGTCTTGGGGACAAGACTGTTTCTTAGAAATAGCAGATGTAAGCCTAGCTGTTTCTTAGAAATACCAGATGTAAGCCTAGCTATTTCTTAGAAATACCAGATGTAAGCCTAGCTGTTTCTTAGAAATATCGGATGTAGGCCTAGCGTTTCTTAGAAATAGCAGATGTAAGCCTAGAAACTTCTTAGAAATAGCAGATGTAAGCCTAACAGTTTCTTAGAAACTAAACCCTGAGCTAATATTAATTATGACTTATATTACGTAAAGGCAATAAGTCTTCTTGCTCAATGTTTCCACTCCATTAAATTTGGAATGAAGCCAAATTAAATGTAAAATATTTTAGTAATTAAACTTTTCAAAATTTAGGCAAAGCATGGAAAGTAAGTTTTAAGAATTTAATTTGTTGTAAGAAAGGAATACAGTGGACTCCCGGAGTTCGTACTCTCCAAACTCGAAAAATTATGTAAGTGTATTTTTGTAAGTGCTTTTGTAAGTGTATTTTTGGGGATCTAAAAGGACTAATCTAATTTACGTTATTCCTTATGGGAACAAATTCGTTCGGTAATGGCACTTGAGCAGCATTCTGGAACGAATTAATGACGAACTCCGGGGGTCCACTGTAGCTCAGATTACACCCACATTGTGAGAGGAACAGCATAAATTTTTAGGTATTGATAATGTTATTAAAATTAGCTGTTCTGTAATGTGGGTCTGAAATCAAGTAGTTACAACCTAAATAAATCAAAATAAGATTTCCCAATCATGTATGGTAACTTTCAGGTACCCCGGGCTGGTGTTTGGTTTGATGCTGTCAATAGAGTGTACAAGTTCTTCATGGGAGAACCCTCTGAGAAAGACACAAAAGTAAAGCAGGCAAGTTTCTTGTGTGTTTAGATTTGGATTTTGTGCATTTATAATACACTTTAAAGGTGTATGACTTCCCATTCAGATTGCAAAACATAATGCTCTTGGTATTTCAATGCACAAGATGTGTCATAGATATTTCAGAAAATATTGATATAAAATGTTTTAGATATAATCAGCCTTAAAGATAAACTTTTGTTAATAGTATTTTGTAATATGAAAGTATGTTTTTAATTAAGAAAGTCCAGTGCAGTATTTTCTTGTTCCAGATTTTGGGTAGTTTGCAAAATCTTGTAGAGACTGAAGTTCGTTTTAGTGATGCTCGATGTGCCAAGGCATTGCCACTAGCAATATCTGCATATAAAGATGGTCTTCCTCCTCACTATACTCAGATGCATCATCAAGAAAAGGTTAGTAGAAAATTTAAATATGTTTAAAAGGACAAATGGTTGTTGGCTAGGTGAAACTACCCTTTGAACTGGGAAAATCCTTGCCCCTCCTTAGTGCAGCCACTTAAAAGAAGGGGTGAGGATGTCAGCATTACTACCTCCAGGACTCAAGTCCGGCTAACTGGTTTCCCAGAATTGCTGTTACCTTGCTTACATTCCAATAGTTTCCTAAACTCAGTCCACTCTTAACATGCTCGCACATCTGCATGTTACTCAAAACTCCATTACCCCTTCTCTGCAACACTTACTGGAACAACCCTTGTCCCTCCTTCCCTCCACCTCAAATTTATATACCCTCCTAATCATTCAGTTTTGCTCCAGCCTTTCTAAATGCCCCAACTACCTCAAAAAAACCCTCCTCTGGCTTTTAAGTTTAGTAAATCCCACACCTTCTGATCTCCATGCTCCAAATTCTCTGGATAATATTCACAAAACCCATTGCCCTCAAATAAAACATCTCCACTTTTTATGTAATACGTATCTGCTTTGATATTCAAGTGATTAAGAATGGTTGAAACACATACGTACAAGATTCCATTTACATAATTTTTTGTTATTAGCTTGAATTAGTTCAAAAATGAAATTAAGATTCTACCTCATTTATAAATAACAACACTTTTCATGACTACAGCTGGATTTAGCTCTGAATGTGCTTAGTGCACAAGCTCGTGGGCCGATGTATGAGGACTATGTAACTCAGTTAGAGGAAGCTTGTGAACGGATTTGGCAAGATGGCCGGATGGGTTGTGAGATATTATCTCTCACAGGCAACACTTGCAAGCATCCAAGACACCGAACTCCTAATGATCCAGATGATGACAGGTGAGAGATTATTCAAATAGTCTTTCATCAGTGTACAGTGTATCTGTTCTTGTTAGGTTTGTACATAACAAATCTCTTGTTCATTATGGGATAGCATTGGAAAAAGAGCTCCCCAGTTTATTTACTGTAAGTGAATAAGTTTATATGTCAGTAGAATGATCTCGCCTATTCCCCGGTTTATTTTATCCAAGAAATAAAGTAAAAACTTTCGATTTTTTTTTTGTGTGTGATAATGGATTCAAAATGGAGGGCAAGTGTAAAATATGAGATGTATGGGGTTGTGATTAATGAACAGAGGATAAGTTACTTAAGTGGCTGGAACACAGTGTTTATTTTGAACTCTGTTTTTAAATTGATATTTGTTGAATTTTGTGTAAAATTGGCCATATTACTGACTTCTGTGCACTTTAGAGGGTAGTTCTGATAACTGAATGGGTGGTTTCTTGTGCGCAATCAGTTCGACTAAATTCTTAGCGAAATAGCTAAGAATTTAGTCAAAGTAAACAATGGAATTGGCTTAGGATTGAAAGTGGGCAAAACTGCTCATGCTTAAATTGCACCCAGACTGCCAACTTTGTGCCTCTGTAATTCCTTAAGTTTTCCATCAGTTGTTGTATTTTTGGCATTATAGTCTCGGAAAAAGATTCTTTATCGTATGAGTTTTTTTTTGAACTGCAACACTGTCAGCACTTTTAATTTTGGGGTAAAGACAGTGAAAGTGTTAAGCCAAGTTGCAACTAGCCCCTACCCCCCACAGCCAGTGGACTGTCTTATACACACATTATAGATAGAAAAATTAAATGAATGATATAGTGCATTACTGTACTTTCAGATTTAATAATGTGTAAGTTAACAATGTTCTTTAATTGTTTTAGGGGTAAATAATGTATTTACTTTTATTAATAACAGCATTATTTGGTAATACTGGAAAAACAAATTTAATACTAAGTTTTCTACACTCAGCTCACTGCCTGTTATGACCCACAATTCTGGTGTAGTTTACATCAGTTTTTGTAATTGTGGACGGCGGCAAGGCCAGCGTGAAGACTCTTTCTCCGTTAAAACTGCAAACCACACTTTCTATCAGCAGTTGGCAGAGTCTTGCTGTTCTCGACTTGAATCTTTACATTTCCCAACATTCAAACCAAGTGTCACCAATGCTAAAGGTTGGAAATTGAGTAAAACATAGAATAATCTGATTTTAATTTGCTGATAGTTCTCTATACAGTGGTACCTCGACTTACGAGCAGCTCCCAACTCGAACAATTATGTAAGTGTATTTCTGTAAGTGCTTTTGCAAGTGAAATTTTGGGGGTCTGAAACAGATTAATCTAATTTACATTATTCCTTATAGGAACAAATTTGTTTGGTATCGGCACTCAAACAGTCTTCTGAAATGAATTAAGCTCATAACTCGAGATACCACTGTACTAGTTTAAGCATAATAATGGTTGTACAGATTGTAACTGGTATCCATTATAGGTGCAGTGTAATCTTTATCATAAAATTTACTTGTCTACCTATATGGTATGACATGGTAGTGATTGTATGAATAACAATAAAAAATGTTTCTTCTTTTTGGGGTCACCCTACCTTGGTGGGAGATGACTGATGTGTTAAAAGATTTAAGTGATTCTTATTTGGCCATCTTGGTACAGTTCTTCATGGTGCTTTAATAAAAAAAAAATACTGAACAAATAAATGAATTAAAAACTCGGCTAAAAGCACTTAAATTTTATGCATATGTACAGTGGAAAACCTTAGGTTTTCAATGTTATGCAATTTAAATTTAGTTTTTCACTTCACTAGAAGCATTCTTAGTTACATTAAGGCACACCAGAGAAGAATTCATTTTCATTGGTGGCATGCATTTCAATAAGAAGTGCCACAGCAGGCAGGCAGGAAACCCAACACTACGCATTGGGCAACTCGGTTGTTTCAGTGGCATAGAGGAGGGTGTGAGGGAGGGTGAATGGCTGTAAAATAAACAGCCTCCCATATGGGTCTGTATATCATTGCTCAGTTTTTTCTTTTCACCACCCCATTTGAAGCTACAGTGGGTGCAGGCTCACTAAAACTGGACAGTTGAAGATTGGAAAAACATTGCCTAGTCTGAGAATTTGGCATAAACCTTTGGGATGTGGTAGAACAAGATATTTGCAGTATGAATGTGCAGCCAAAAAATCTGCAGCAACTGCATGATGCTATCATGTCAATATGGACCAGGATCTCTAAGGAATGTTTCCAGCACCTTGTTGAATCCATGATGCAAAAAATTCAGGCTGTTCTGGGGACATAGTAGGGATCTATCCAGTACTAGTTGGGGGGGTGTACCTAATAAAGTGGCTTTTGAGTGTATATTGCTAGTTAATGTTACCTTTCATAAGATATTTGCATTATCTTCTAACATTTTCATGATGTACAGTATACTATTTAATTCCATCTACTAAGTCATTTATTTACATTAGAAACAGCCTGGTTGAACAGCAAAGAAGACTAGGCTGCAAGGGTGGAAAACCACTTAAAACTGATCGCAGGTGTGTAATGTTGGGACAAGCACTGATCCTTGTGTCATCCTGTTAAGTGTCTTTGCCTCTGAAGACATTTTGCCTTGCATCACTGTTTATTTTCCTTTCAAACAGGAAATCTCTCATCCATTGAAATAATTTCTGTTTTATTCCCTCTATTTTGCAGTTTTCATATTTGTTTTTCATGAATTCTATTGTAAGCTTTCTTAAAATTTAAATAAATGAAGTCTGCCCATACTTCTTTTTTATAATTTTTATCACATTAGCCATTCCATCGAGATAGGATGACCCAAAGAAGAAACATTCAATAGCAATCTTACCAGTAGTGCATGGATATCACAATTCAGATGACACCCTAACTGCAACATTCCCACCCATCCTTCAAAGTGCAGGTACTGTACTTGCCACTTTCCAAAATCAAGTCTTTTTGTTCTTTCAACGCACCAGCCATATCCCACAGAAGCACGGTGGCCCAAAAAGAAAAACAAAAGTTTCTCTATATAAATTTAGTAATGTATACAGGAGAAGGGGTTACTAGCCCCTTGCTCCCGGCATTTTAGTCACCTCTTACGACACGCATGGCATATGGAGGAAGAATTCTGTTCCACTTCCCCATGGAGAAAAATCAAGTTTTATTTGTGAATAATTTGTGTAATTATCATAGTAACTTAGTAGATATGATATGTAGAAATTTGCAGGTTGAAAACCAAACTATTTGCTAGTATTGTGTAGTAGATTTTTGTTCAAAGTACTTTATCCATTCTCCAAAGTGGAACAGAATTCTTCCTCCGTAAGCCATGCGTGTCGTAAGAGGCGACTAAAATGCCGGGAGCAAGGGGCTAGTAACCCCTTCTCCTGTATATATTACTAAATGTAAAAGGAGAAACTTTCGTTTTCCCTTTTCGGCCACCCCGCTTCGGTGGGAAACGACCGACGTGTTGAAAGAAAGAAAGACTTTATCCATATTTCTCGAAAGGATTTTTCCTTTAATTTCACAGCTTTTTGTCAGGAAGACAGACTTGTAGCTCAGGGGATCCTGCCACTTTTTTTAAATATTGATATGTTCCATGGGGAAGTGGAACAGAATTCTTCCTCCGTAAGCCATGCGTGTCGTAAGAGGCGACTAAAATGCCGGGAGCAAGGGGCTAGTAACCCCTTCTCCTGTATATACATGTATTACTAAATGTAAAAGGAGAAACTTTCGTTTTTCCTTTTGGGCCACCCCGCTTCGGTGGGAAACGGCCGATGTGTTGAAAGAAAGAAATAATGTACATACAGGTGCTCCTCGACTTACGATGGGGATATGTTCCAATGAACCCATCGTAAGTCAAAAATGAATACATATATGCTAAATAAATAAGTAAATAACTACTGTCACTGAATAACTAAATAAAAAAAAAAATTATTACAAATTAAGGAATTTCCACCTTCATGCTTGGTAATTAACTTCAGTTTCATCTCCAAAGTAATTGCTTTTGAACCATCATAAAGTGAAATATCATGAGTCGAACCATTGAAATCGAGGAGCACCTATACTTGGCAACAACAGGGCTTCTCACTTTGCTTCCTGCTGAGTTGTTGTTTATCATGTGTTGGGGTCCAGTAATATACAGGCAATAGGGTTAGTTGGACTTAGTTTTAGAGATGAGAAGTAGTTGGGTCAGATATTTAATGTAAAGAAAATATAATGCAGTATAAGCAAAATTATAAGTGTAGGTATTTAGGAAAAGTTTATTTAGTCAGAAAATCTAAAAAAAGTACTTGTGTAACTTTAATTTTTTTTAATTTATTCATGCACAGTGCAGTATTTATAAGCCTGTCAAACCTATGAAATAATGTAGTTTCTTGAAATAGATTTAGCCAAGACAGTAATGTTAAATATGTAGAAAATAATATAATGCTCTAACAAGATGTATGCATTTTTCACAGCTGCAAAAGTGGATGGGTCCGAAGATAATGAGATGGAAATTGAGGGCCCCAGCGCAGTGAGTCGAGACAGTCGTGAGCAAATAGATTCTGGAACGCCTCACTCTCCAGGTCTCAGTTTAGTTGGAACTGGTCTTAGTGGGAGTATGAACAATGCCACAGGAACAGTTGCAACACGCATGACAGGGGAACAAAGTCACATGGGTTCCCAGGTTGTTATTACCCTTACAAAAGATGATTCCAAGGCCATCACTAAAGGTAAATCACAATTTAGGACATTATCTACCTAAGGTACAAAGAAAATTGCCATTTTTTTTATGCATTATCAATTAATATTAGTGTTTGTATCTATAACACAATGCATGCCCTCAAACTCTACATGTATTCCATGTAGAAGTAGGATATGTATATGGTATGCTATTATTCAGTGTATAAAAGAAAACTTAACATTTTTTCTTTTTCGGGTAACCCTGCCTTGGCGGGAGATGGCCATTGTTAAAAAAAAATATACAGCCTCTCCTCACTTAGCGACGTACCCATTTACCAATGACTCAGACTTACGACGGGCTCTCTGACCAGTATGCATACCTAAATAATGTATATTAGAGCCGATTTCCTCAATTTTGTTTATTACAATATACAGTACACTGCTGTATAAACATTAAAAAATATAACAGAAATGTTATAAATGGTGCAAAGGTGACACTAAAACAATATCAAAGATGGTTGACACAAACCCACTACCATTATAGTATGCTCCTCACTTAGCGACAAACTCGTTTACCGACGTGGTCTTAGGAATGGAACTTCGTCGTTAAGTGAGGAGAGACTGTATATATTATGATATTGGGTCGCTTATTATCCTGTTTAATAATTATGTCTAGTACAATACATAACCTCATTTTTTTTTTTATCTGTACACATACATGTACGTGTATATCATTTAGAGACAGTGACATTTAGTAAAATTTAACCTAAACATTTTTTAAACAATTTTGTTAAGTCAGTAGTTATATTATCCATTACTTGTCATAAGCATTTCGCAGAAATAAAATGGTGATGAGACTAAGTAGAAGTATAGAGAATGAAAATAACAAAAAGGCACAATACCGTGACTGAAACAATATACGAATAACCCGCACATAGGAGAAGAGGAACTTACGACGACGTATCGGTCCAACTTGGACCATTTACAAAGTCACATTAACAAAAAGGAGAGAAGGAGGGAGTATATATATAGGCCAGCAGACAGGGACGGGACAAGAGAGGTAGTGGTAGAGGTAGTAGTAGTAGTGGAGTCAAAGACTAAGAAAGAGGAGCACTGCAAGGGAGCTAGGGGGCCCATAAAGGGTAGGAACAAGAACACAGAGGGGTAAAAAAAATAATAATGGACCAAACTTAGAAGACAAAATGCTGGTTTAGATTGAATGAATGTATTTAGATACTTGATAGTGGATGTATCAGTAGACAGGTTTATGAATGATGAGCTAAGAATCACAAGAAAGGGAGGGGGAGGGTAAGTTACAGAAGTGTTAGGGAGTCTATGGAAAGAAACTTATCAATGCTTACAAAAATGGGAATGTATTGGGTCATAGTCTACGGGTTTAATGCTCCCAAATGACTAATGATATTCAGACCATAGTGGATTATTATTATAATCAAATAGAAGCGCTAAACCACAGGGGAGACCATAGTGGAATATTACATCAAGGACACTGGAAGCAGTGGAAATGTCATGCCGGAAATCAGTGCATGTTGCGAGTATTGTACAGAAAATTAGGAATGCATAAATTTAAGTTTAATTCAAAGAGCAAAAGTGGGATTGTTGAGATTGGTTGATTAGTTACAAAGAATGGTGCAGGGTAGGTTGGCAAATAACGTGTACAAGTCTATGATGGATGGAAGTGATATGAAAATTAGATTTTTACGAGTGTTCTTAACAGATCGTGGGATAATCCGGCAAGCCTCAACAACAGAGTACCTACCAGGGATGCTTCACACAGCCTCTCCTCCTGGATTGCTTCCGCGATGGTCATCCTGGTCTTTGTGTTGCCTTGGTCCTTCGTCACTGTATTCTCATAATGCTGGTGTGTCTTTACTGATGATACTTTTATTATTCATATTTTAGTGTGTAGTATTTTTACTACCAAAATAATGTTCTTTGGAGTGAAATGCTGTCTTTGGCAAATTACAAGAAGTCAGTTATTTAGGGTTCTTGTATTATACAAATTGTCCCTCTAACAATTTTTTATGCAGACTCCATTGAAATATACAAAAAAGAAAACTCAATTGATATACAGTGGTACCCCGACTTACAATATTTTTTCATTCCAGAATGCTGTTCAAGTGCCATTACCAAACGAATTTATCTCCATAAGAAATGATGTAAAATAGACTAGTCCTTTTAGACCCCCAAAATTACACTTACAAAAGCATTTAAAAAAATCAACTTACATAAAAGGGTGTGTTTGGGGACCATCGTAAGTCGGGGTACCACTGTATCTGTATACAGTAAGTGTCATAAATAAGCATGCCCCTAAGTTCGCCTTTAGCAGATTATTTGCCTGATGGATTTGAGAAACACCAAAACAAGTTTTGTACGAAAGATTGTGCCTCTTACCATACTATTGCCAAAGGCCTAAATTTAGAGTTGGCTACGTATATTATTGTGATTTTTCCGTACTTTAATGACTAGCTTGGAAACTCACTGGACTCAAATAGAGAGCATTTGGAAACTTACTAAGCATAAGCTTTGTGGCATGGATGAGTCTTCTAACCCCAAAATCTTTAAGTGCTGTTAAGTACTGTAGAGATTTTAGGATGGGAAGGTATTAATTTTTCTATCCTCCATAAGTTAGTCTTATCAGTGCCTAGGAGACTTAAGAAGTGCATTGAGAGAAGGGTAGCCCTACAGAATTCTAGTTTAGGTGAGGAACATACATATTTCAGCATTATGTATTTAACTCTTTGGGGTCGCCAGGCCCTCTCCCAAACTCGTTATCAGGGTCGAAAAATTTTCGGAAAAAAAAAATTATTTTTTCTTATGAAATGATAGAGAATCTTTTTCCAATCATAACGACACCAAAATTATGAAATTTGATTGAAAACTAATGGAATTATGCTTTCGCAAAGTTAGCGGTATTGATGACATTTATGCATCGGCGATTTCGCCCACTTTGAGCCCTATTTTTGGCAAATTCCAATGTTTCAGTCTACTAAAATTATAGCTATTTCGCTAGAATTCCATTTGTTATATCAATTGAGTACAAGAAACCTCCAATTTACCGATTTCAACTACCCAATAAGGTGGTCAGAAATTGGCAATTTGGCCAATTTCACACAAATTTCAAAAGATGCCAATTTCAAAATAGGGTCCAGAATAAATGAGACAGACATTCCTGGCACTCAAATAACATTTTATCTGTTCATTAGTCACGTCTCCAGAGCCCTTTTACATTACTTTTGTTTTACATTTTGAATTTTTATTCTCACAAAAAATAGAAGGTTTACTGTTATGTATACAACTGCATCATTGTAAAAATGGTATAAATAATATCAGCGCACTTGTGCAAGAATATTAGACTACCCAGTTGATGTGCATTGGACGCATGGCGTGATTTGTTTACTCTTGAACATCGGCAAAAATCGAACATTTTCGCTACTTTGCGCTCAGTTTCAAGGTACTTGTCATCGTGAAACCAGTCAAAATTATCTCCATTTCTGTAATATATCTTCCATTCTATCAAATGAGACTAAGAAAACGAGAATACAAGCATAAATACCATATGAAAATAGACTGCAAAGTTGCTGTTTTAAACCAAAAACACGGTCAGTTTTTTTTTCCTCATTATGCACTGTGTGGTGCAGGATTTTTTTTTATACTGCGCACACTGACCGCACAGACCCATTCTCTCACATCTAGGCCTACCAGCCTGTTTCTGCTTGATTTGAGGGCGCTAGAATTTAAGCGTACTAGTACAACGAAAACCCTGGCGCGTAAGCCGTACTAGTACGGCCGAAACCCCGAAAGGGTTAAAAATAATAGAGTATTGTGAGCAGTCTCACTGTCTGTGTTATCTATTGAAGTATGTGCATATTTATGATGCCTACTGTATAAATCTTGTAAAGAAGCATTTCTTATCACTGTTTTCTCACTTGATTATACATACTGATACTTTGAATGTAACAATTGTTATATTGTATTTTCTTTCAGGAATCTGTGAACAGCCAGGTTTCTTGCCAGGCACCAATTTTCTCCTGCCATGGGATGTTACTGTTAAAATAGAAGACAGAGACAAGTGGCCAGCCATTGCGGATACCCTTGGTAAAAAAGCACTGCTTCTCAAAAATAAGAAAAACAGAGTGGGAGGTGAGTCATTTGAGAATAATGTGGCATTTGAGAGAGTAGAAATGTTTATGAATTTTCTTTTGTATGAATGTTTTTTTAAAGACTTGTCATGGTGTTACTCATCTCTTCGATAGATCCTGGCAGGTTTAACAAATTTCTCCTGAACAAAATAATAATTATTTGTTATTTACTGAAGCATAATGCCTTTAGTCAGTATTTAATATGTATACATTTTTTATGAATTTACATAATTATCCTGAATTGGAAAATATAGGATGGCTGGGGTTGGACTGCATTTCTTATGTTTTGGACCAATCTTTGCAATTTCATAATAAGCTGGCTGGTGAACATTTATATTAAACCATACCACGGAATTAAACCAACCATGCAATTGTGTCATTACGATTTCATGAGTCATGAGAACATTTATATTAATTTTTTATCAACTGGCAAGGGATGTAGTTAGTTATTCTTGACTCAGGATAGGAACAGGTCAAATCAGTACTAGTATCTATACAGTATTTATTTGAATTATGTAAATACTCTACTGTACAGTGAATCCTCAATTTACTGGAATAATTAAGGGAGTGCGGGTGGCTGGCAATGGCAGTTTTGCTGTCACTGTAACAATACAGACTGTCCAAGGTTTCTATACTGGTTGACTTGTCTGATTTTGTCCTGTATTTCTGATGTCCAATAAATCTAGGGTTTGTTGGATATGTCTTTGCTCTTCAATACTTTACCTGAAGTAATTCTTCTCTTACAGGGTAACTTCTCTTTAGAATCCACTTTTGTATTCAAACATTATGCTAGCTTTATATTTCTTTCTTTTGCTGCATGTCAGTGTATTTATTTTTCTAAAAATGTTGGTACGAGTGTTGAGATTATGTTCATGGTAAAGAACTAAACCCATAAGTGTCATACAGCATTTGGGGAATGGGAGGTAGTCAGGTTTGATATGAGAAAGGGGAGAATAGCGTGAATTCTTCGGCTTAAGAGCCTTTAAGCATTAAGGCATTTCTCTTAAATGGGTCAAAATGGAAAACAGCATGAAGATTAAATACTAATAATTAATTCTTTTTGCATATTTTTAGATATCCATGAATTCAGCGTGAAGATATTTCTTGGGGTGGAATATGAATGTGTGAGAGGACACAGGTTCATGATGGCTACGCCTGACCGTCACCTCAAAGCCTCTCCATCAGGCTTAGTCAAAGACAATGCAACGAAGATTGCCAATGCTGATATGCCACTTTACTTCCCATGTCCATGCAGGTTTGTTTCACTTGTGAATACTGTACTTGCTTTTTTTTCAACAAATTGGCCGTATCCCAGAAAGGCAGGGTGACTTACTTATTCTTACTTTTATTATTCAGATCTCTCAATATTATTTATTGTAAATACAGATTTTTCAAATCAAACAATGATTAAGCTCTGGTAAAATGTTGTAAGAAGAGCAGAGTACAGTTATCCCTTGGTTTTCGATTTTAATCCGTTCCAGATGGATCAACTAAAACCAAAATCGGTGAAAACCAAAACTATTTTCCCCATAAGAAATAGTGGAAATTCAATTAATCTGTTCCAGAAACCCAGAAGTTTGGAAAAAAAAAATTTGGGGGGGCCTTAAAGATAGATTTACATGCACAAATGAATGAACTGAATGTGGTACTTACCTTTATTGAAGACTGATGTTGCTGGATGGAAGAGAGGGAGGAGGGGAGAGGGAAGAGACCCTATTTTTTGGAAGGGAAATCCCCCTCCATAAGGACTCTAGGTACCAAGTCCTCATCTGGGGTCACTTCCCTTCTTTGTCTTTTAATCCCACTAGGACCAGCTTGAGAGTCACTGCACACCTGTGGCACTAAATATCTGTCCAGAGAGCTCTGTGTCTGGCAGCTCTTTAAAATGTCCCTAAAATGGGACATGGCATTGTCATTGTAAAAGTAGCCAGCACGGATTGCAACATCTTTCTCAGGGTGATGTTCCTCCACAAATGAATGCACCCTACTCCACATTGCACAAATCTCCTTAATCTCTGAAGAAGGCACCTTACATCTCTCTTCCTCCACTGAAGCAATTTCCTGAGTTGTGGTTTGATGTTGTTGCAGCTCAAGCTCTTGCAGCTCTTCAGTGGTTAGATCTTCATTGTGGTCCTCCACCAACTCTTCCACATTCTCGCCACTCACATCCAACCCCATGCAATTCCCCAATGCCACAACACTTTCCACAACTTTCATAGGCTTCTCAGGGTCAGCCCCAAACCCTTCAAAATCCCTCTCTGCGACACAATCTGGCCACAACTTTCTCCAAGCAGAGTTCATCGTCCTGGAAGTCACTCCCTGCCAAGCTTTATCTATAAGGCCTATACAATGAAAGACATTGAAGTGATCCTTCCAGAACTCTCTTAGGGTCAATGCAGAGACTGAGGTTATGTCAAAGCACCTTTGAAACATTGCTTTGGTGTACAGTTTCTTGAAGTTTGCAATGACCTGCTGGTCCATGGGCTGGATGAGAGGAGTGGTGTTAGGAGGCAAGAACTTCACTGTTACAAATTTAAAATCCTTAGACATTTGATCTTCCAAGTCTTGAGGATGACCAGGAGCATTGTCCATTACTAGGAGGCACTTAAGTGGCAATTTATTGTCCAATAGATATTTCTTCACACTGGGGCCAAACACCTGATTAAACCATTCCAGGAAAATTTCCCTAGTGACCCATGCCTTAGCATTAGACTTCCAAAACACACACAATTTACTCTTGTCAACACTGTAGTTCTTGAACACTCTGGGATTTTCACTTTGAAATCCCCACTAGCGTTACCACACAACATTAGAGTTAGCCTGTCTTTCATAGGCTTGTGTCCTGACATTGCCTTTTCCTTCTGCGTGATGTAGGTCCTCCTTGGCATTTTCTTCCAAAAGAGGCCTGTTTCGTCACAATTAAACACTTGTTGGGGTTTAAATTCTTGCCTCTACATATTCTTTAAAGTCACGCACAAATTTTTCAGCCCCATGTTTATCTGAACTGGCACCCTCACCATGACTTACAACACTGTGTATGCCACTTCGCTTCTTGAAGTTTTCGAAAAAGCCTTTGCTGGCCTTAAATTCATCAACATCAACACTGGTTTCAGTCATTTTCTTGACAAGATCGGCATGCAACTGCCTTGCTTTTTCACATATGATGGATTTCACAACACTATCACCCGCTAGAAGTTTTTCGTTTATCCACACCAATAACAATTTCTCCATATTTTCAATTGTTTGTGATCTCTGTTTCGTTATCGTATTCACCCCTTTCGCAACATTAGCTTCCGTGATTTTTTTTCTCTTTGCCAAAATGGAACTGATGGTTGATGGGTTTTTCTTGTATATCCTGCCGAGCTCAGCAATACGTACACCACTATCATATTTTTCTATTATTTTCTATTATTGTCCTGGCTTTAAGTGAGACAAAGCTGAAGGGGGTAGGAGAGTTTCAGTGGGGAGAAATAAATGGGATTAGGTCAGGGGTTTCAAATAGAGTTAGAGCTAAAGAAGGAGTGGCAATAATGTTGAATAATCAGTTATGGCAGGTAAAGAGGGAATATAAATGTATAAATTCAAGGATTATGTGGAGTAAAATAAAGGTTGGATGTGAAAAGTGGGTTATAGTAAGTGTTTATGCACCTGGAGAAGAGAGAAATGTAGAGGAGAGAGAGATTTTGGAAAATGTTGAGTGAGTGTGTGGGGAGTTTTGAACCAAGTGAGAGAGTAATTGTGGTTGGGGATCTTAACCCTTAACCCTTTCAGGGTCGAGACCTCGATTCTTAACTCTCTCTCAGGGTCGAAACATTTTCGGGAAAAAAAAAAAAATCTTATGAAATGATAGAGCAACTTTTTCCGATCATAACGCCACCAAAAGTATGAAATTTGGTGAAAAACTAACGGAATTATGCTCTCGCAAAGTTAGCGGTATCGAAAATATTTACGCATCGGCGATTTCGCCCACTTTGAGCCCTATTTACGGCCAATTCCAATGTCTCAGTCTACGAAAATCATAGCTATTATTGTAGAATTACATTTGTTCTATCGATTGAGTACAAGAAACCATCAATTTACCGATTTCAACTACCCAATAAAGCGGTCAGAAATTGACAATATTGCCAATTTCACACAAATTTCAAAAGATGCCAATTTCAAAATAGGGTCCAGAATAAACAAAACAGACATTCCTGGCACTAAAATAACATTTTATCTGTTCATTAGTCACGTCTCCAGGCTCCTATTGCATTACTTTTGCTTTCCATTTTGAATTTTTATTCTCACAAAAAATTGAAGATTTCTGTATGTATACTACTGCATCATTGTAAAAATAGTATAAATAATATCAGCGCACTTGTGCAAGAATATTAGACTACCCAGTTGATGTGTATTGGACGCATGGCGTGATTAGTTTACTCTTGAACATAGGCAAAAATCAAACATTTTCGCTACTTTGCACTCAGTTTCAAGGTACTTGTCATCATGAAACCAGTCAAAATTATCTCTATTTCTGTAATATATCATCCATTCTATCAAATGAGACTAAGAAAACGAGAATACAAGCATAAATACCATACGAAAATAGACTGCAAAGTCGCTGTTTTAAACCAAAAACACGGTCAGTTTTTTTTCCTCATTATGCACTGTGTGGTGCAGGATTTTTTTTTATACTGCGCACACTGACCGCACAGACCCATTCTCTTACATCTAGGCCTACCAGCCTGTTTCTGCTTGATTTGAGGGTGTGTCGTGTAGGGGGGTATGGAATTTAGGGATAATCGGGGAATAGGGGAGTAAAGGGGGGGAGTGAGTAGGCAGGAGAGGTGAGGTTGACAGGAGCGGAGGTAGCGGAGGTCACTGGGAGGTAATGTGGAGTGTGGAAATTAGGAGGTGTGGAGTTACTAAAAGTATTAGTCAAAGGGCTGAAGAGGGGTTGTTATGGTGGTTTGGTCATTTAGAGAGAATGGATCAAAGTAGAATAACTTGGAGAGCGTATAAATCTGTAGGGAAAGGAAGGAAGGGTAGGGGTCATCCTCGAAAAGGTTGGAGGGAGGGGGTAAAGGAGGTTTTGTGGGCGAGGGGCTTGGACTTCCAGTAAGCGTGTTAGATAGGAGTGAATGGAGATGAATGGTTTTTGAGACCTGACGAGCTGTTGGAGTGCGAGCAGGGTAATATTTAGTGAACCCTTAAACTGTCCACACGTAGATATACATTCACCTGCATACTGCTCCGAATATTTTGAAAAAAAAAATCATTTTTTTTTTTAAATGAAGAGCACATTTTTATAAACAGGATAGGCTAAAAAAAAAAATTAGGGCCAGTACTTACCGAGATATAAGCCCGCCAATTTGGTACTGGATGCTCACTTGACGGCAACATCAAGTCCTGCCGCTTGCAGAAGTATTGCTGATATACTTTTTTCTTCTAGTTTTTATTTTAATTTATATAATTTTTATGTTCTGATAATTACATTTTACAATAGTTCTTGTGATTTCATAGCCAATCTTTGTTCTAACACTAATATTATGTACTGAAATACTACTCAAATAGTCACAATCACACCAACAGGTGAACAGCCTTGGTCATTTACTATTGTCTATAAATATATATGAAGTATTTATAGGTCCCAGCAATGTTTTAGACATCCTGGAGTATATATGAAACTCCTTGAAGAATGGTGTGTTGACAAGTGTCAGATACCTCTTGACAGCCCAGTGACATGTGATAAATGTCAGCAGTGCTGGAGGGAACCCTCCCTTTTTCAGTGTCTGTCTGTCTGTGTGTCTGTCTGTCTGTCTGTTTGTCTAACTCTGCTTATCTGTCTTTTTGTCTGCCTGTGTGTGTCTTTCCGTCTGCTTGTCTCAGTCTCAGTCTCAGAGTGTGTCTCGTAAGCCAACAGGTATTATACACAATGCAGAAGTGACAATGCGTATTACTTGCCAGTCATGCTTATTTTATGTCTTATATCTACAAGCATAAGTTTAGGAGTGAAGAAGAGCAGGATGTGAGTGTGGGGGAGGTGCGTGAGGCATTACGTAGAATGAAAGGGGGTAAAGCAGCTGGAATTGACGGAATCATGACAGAAATGTTAAAAGCAGGGGGGGGATATAGTGGTTGGTATTTTTGTTTAATAAATGTATGAAAGAGGGGAAGGTACCTAGGGATTGGCAGAGAGCATGTATAGTTCCTTTATATAAAGGGAAGTGTAAAAATTATAGGGGAATAAGTTTACTGAGTATACCAGGTAAAGTGTATGGCAGGGTTATTATTGAAAGAATTAGAGGTAAGACAGAGAGTAGGATTGCAGATGAGCAAGGAGGCTTTAGAGTGGGTATGGGATGTGTAGATCAAGTGTTTACAGTGAAGCATATATGTGAACAGTATTTAGATAAAGGTAGAGAAGTTTTTATTGCATTTATGGATTTAGAAAAGGCATATGATAGAGTGGATAGGGGAGCAATGTGGCAAATGTTGCAAGTGTATGGAATAGGTAGTAAGTTACTGAAGGCTGTAAAGAGTTTTTATGAGGATAGTGAGGCTCAGGTTAGGGTGTGTAGGAGAGAGGGAGATTACTTCCCGGTAAAAGTAGGTCTTAGACAGGGATGTGTAATGTCACCATGGTTGTTTAATATATTTATAGATGGGGTTGTAAAAAGTAAATGCTAGGGTGTTGGGGAGAGGGTGGGATTAAATTATGGAGAATTAAATGCAAATGGGAGTTGACACAGTTACTTTTGCTGATGATACTGTGCTTATGGGAGATTCTAAAGAAAAGTTGCAAAGGTTAGTGGACGAGTTTTGGAGAGTGTGTAAAGGTAGAAAGTTAAAAGTGAACATAGATAAGAGTAAGGTGATGAGGGTATCAAACGATTTAAATAAAGAAAAATTGGATATCACATTGGAGAGAGGGATTATGGAAGAAGTAAATGTTTTCAGATATTTGGGAGTTGACGTGTCAGCGGATGGGTTTATGAAGGATGAGGTTAACCATAGAATTGATGAAGGAAAAAGGTGAGTGGTGCATTGAGGTATCTGTGGAGACAAAACGTTATCCATGGAGGCAAAGAAGGGAATGTACGAAAGTATAGTGGTACCAACACTCTTATATGGGTGTGAAGCATGGGTTGCAAATGCTGCAGCGAGGAGGAGGCTGGAGGCAGTGGAGATGTCCTGTCTAAGGGCAATGTGTGGTGTAAATATTATGCAGAAAATTCGGAATGTGGAAATTAGGAGAAGGTGTGGAGTTACTAAAAGTATTTGTCAGAGGGCTGAAGAGGGGTTGTTGAGGTGGTTTGGTCATTTAGAGAGAATGTATCAAAGTAGAATGACTTGGAGAGCGTATAAATCTGTAAGGAAGGAAGGCGGGGTAGGGGTCGTCCTAGAAAAGGTTGGAGGGAAGGGGTAAAGGAGGTTTTGTGGGCGAGGGCTTGGACTTCCAGCAAGCATGTGTGAGCGTGTTAGATAGGAGTGAATGGAGACGAATGGTTTTTGGGACATGACGATCTGTTGGAGTGTGAGCAGGGTAACATTTTGTGAAGGGATTCAGGGAAACCAGTTAATTGATTTAATTGGACTTGAGTCCTGGAAATGGGAAGTACAATGCCTGCACTTTAAAGGAGGGGTCTGAGATAGTGACAGCTGGGAGGGACTTTTCTCAGCTGTCGTATCTGAGCTCCTCTGCAAAGACAGTGATTATGTATGAGTGTGGTGAAAGTGTTGAATGATGATGAAAGTATTTTCTTTTTGGGGATTTTCTTTCTTTTTGGGTCACCCTACCTCGGTGGGAGACGGCCGACTTGTTGAAAAAAAAAAATCTACAAGCATTGTATAGCACTTTGCCTGGACTTTTTGGGTTATCCTAGGTAATTTACACTATGTATAATAACTGTACTTTTGTGTACATGTGAGAGAGAGACAGAGATATAGGACATATAGATATAGATAGATATAATAATAATAATAATAATATCTTTTTACTACAAGTACATGTACATGGTACACAGGCCTAGCTGACATCAGTGACATATTACTATATAGAAAGTCCCTTGTTATGCTGAGCATTTCGGGCAGATTAAGTCAGTGTCCTAGGATGCGACTCACACCAGTCGACTAACACCCAGGTACCCATTTTACTGATGGGGAACATAGACAACAGGTGTAAAGAAACACGCCCAATGTTTCTGCCCTGGCTGGGAATCGAATCCAGGCCCTCGCCGTGTGAAGCGAGAGCTTTAGCCACCAGAGCCCTCAATATATAGACAAAGATATAAACAGATAGAGATATAGACAGATAGACAGAGTTATAGACAGATAGAGAGACAGCCAAAGCCAGCCAGCCTGCCAAATACATAAGAAAGAAGGAACACTGCAGCAGGCCTACTGGCCCATGCAAGGCAGGTCCATGTCACCCCCAGCTTAGACCAATGACCCACCTAGTCAAGTCACATCCTCTGAAGGAAGGAGCATGGCATCAGACCTAGTAGCACAAGCTAGTCAGGTCCAACTCACCCCCACTCATATATTTATCTAACCTATTTTTACTTTCCTCTTATAAGGGGAGTGTTAATGCGACATGACATCATTGAATCCCTGGTGTTTGCCACACTATTTGTTCTAGCTGGCACTCAATTGAACTGGTGCTCCCACAAGGTACTAAGTAGTCCCAGATTTTTTTAATACTGCGCAGACCCATTCTCTCATGTCTAGGCGACTCAGGTCTATTGCACTAAATTTGAAGGAATGAAAAATAAAGCGTAGATCTACGTTCGGAGCAGTACGCACGTGAACGTATATCTACGTGTGGACAGTTTAAGGGTTAAAGAAGGGGTCTGGGATAGTGACAGTTTGGAGGGACTATTCTAAACTATAGTATCTGAGTGCCTCTACAAAGACAGTGATTATGTATGAGTGAGGTGAAAGTGTTGAATGATGATAAAAGTATTTTCTTTTTGGGGCACCCTGACTTGGTGGGAGATGGCCGACTTGTTGAAAAAAACAAATTTTTTTTTTTTTGTAAATAATTAAAAGATCTCTAAAGTAAAACCTTGACCGAATGGGGGAAAACGGGTGTTCATTACTGCTGTTTGTCCAGTAAATCTGAATGATGAGATTGTTTTTCAGTGATTGTAAAGAGCTGACAATTCTGGATTTCAGATTTTGTCTATTAATAAAAAAATTTACCCAGCAGACTGTAACAGTAACATATAATGCTGGATTTAACAAACTTTGTTAGTCATTTTCCAGATGTTGTCTGACTGCAGAGTTTGTTAAATCTGGACTCCATTAAAGTGAGGTTTTATATGTTTGCTTTATAAGTACAGTGGACCCCCGGCTAACGATCAAAATTCATTGCAGAAGCCTGCTCAAGTGCCATTACCGAACGAATTTACTTCCTTAAGAAATAATGTCACGTAGGTTAGTCTATTTCAAACCTCCAAAAATACACTTCCACAAGCACTTACAATATTATACTTACATAATTGTACGATTTCCAGGGTGAACGTTAGCCGGGGGGACCACTGTACATTAAAAATGGTACAGCACTTAGTGATTAATTTCAATTATTTATCTGGTAGCCGAGGTGGCGGTCAACTGATGCGTCTTCACGTGGTAACGCCCAAAGCCCCAGTAAATGTAACCTTGAGCCCTCAAGTACAGCCTGGTCCAGACCCCTGCCCTCGCTACATTCCTCAACCATGCAGCTCTCTACCAGTCAAGCTCTCTGCATCGGCTTACTGGGTTCTTCGTCTTCCATATGTATATGTTGGGGACCAAGGGCCCCATTATCCACCTGATCCGAGACACCAAACTCCACCATCATTTGCTCGCCTACATAAAGGATGCTATGGAATATCACAAGTAACGTTGGACAGATAATCATTTGTTTCTATTAATTCCACTTGTCTCAAATAGATTTGTTTCAGCAAGAGCTTGAAATTTTTTTAGACAAAGCTTATACAGTAAAGGTCTGATAAAACAGACTAATAGGGGGAGTGGGTGTCTGATTTACCCAAAATTCTGTTATATTGAACATTTCAGTTAAGTGGATGTGGTCTGCTTAATTAGTAAACTACTGTACATGGACAAACACCCAGTAAAACATAATTAATCTCCTGTATTGATGGAATACTGGATATGCTAAGAATAAACTGGAGTTCAATACAGTATTACCTGTAAACAAACCTTAAAAGAAAATGAGTTAAAAGTATAGCACAATAGAATACACTAATTTTCATACCTTTTCTGGTGATTAAATGAGCTTACAGATGTACAATACAGTGCAGTATTGCCATGTGGTCTAGTGGTGACCCAGAATGACTTATTCGGAGTCAGTGGAGCTGTAAAGCTCCAGTAGTAGCATTGCAGATGGTATGAGAGAGCCACAGACAGATAGATGGTGTGAAAGATGTAGATGGTTCAGCAGATGTAGTTGGCTGAGGAGACATGGATGGCTCAGGCTTACTGGTAGATGGTTTGGGAGGTGTAGAATGAGGAACAGGTTTCAACTATGAATCCAGCTTAATTTGTTTGGCACTCTGATACTCAACAGAATGAACATTAACACCAACAATGTTCTGTTATTATTTATTATTATAATCAAAAGAAGCGCTAAACCACAAGGGTTATTCAGCGCAGCAGGACAGGATGCAGGGAGAATGGATTGTAAGCGGGATTATTATAATCAAAAGCGCTAAACCACAAGGGTTATACAGCGCGGCAGGACACAATGCAGGGAGAATGGATGGTAAGCGGGAGATGGATGATTAGTAGGGTATGGAGTGCAGCAAGACAGTGGATAGTGCAGGGATAGAGGGTAGCAAGAGATAGAAGGGACTGAGGGAGGTACTAGAGGTATAATCTTCAGAGTTTGTGTAGTAAGTCAGTTTCTGTCAAAAAGTCTACGAGAGTGTCAGGATTAAAGGAGGGTCCATCAGCAAGAAGAGAAGGTAAAGAAAGGGCCGCAGAGTGAAGACTCCGTTGGAGGTAAATTCTGCTTGCTCGTTGATAAAGTGGACAGTCCAACAGAATATGTCGAACAGACACTGGAACTTGACAATGCTCAGAGAGAGGGGCAGGGAGCCTCTCCATGAGATACCCGTGCATAAGACGAGTGTGGCCAATGCGAAGATGGGAGAGTGTAGTCTCCCAACTTCGACATTGGTGACAAGAAGAAGGCCAGAAACCTATACTCGGTTTAATAGAATGAAGTTTGTTATTAAGCAGGTCAGACCAGCGTTGTTGCCAACGGGTGTGAAGGTGGGTAGCAACGACCGCAAAATAGTCCGTAAAAGGAACACCTCTATATGAAACTGGAAGGTCATGTACTACTGACCTCGCAGCAGTGTCTGCCTGTTCATTGCCCTGTACGTCAACATGACCAGGGACCCAACAAAAAACAATATCTTTGTGCTTGCTAGATATACGGCGTAACCAAAGTTGGATACGAAGAACTAGGGGGTGAGGTGTATCAATTTTACGGATAGCCTGTAAAGCACTAAGGGAGTCTGAAACGACCACAAATGGTGATACAGGCATAGATGCAATACGGATAAGTGCCACAAGAATGTCATACAATTCAGCCGTAATTATGCTAGCCGAGGGTAATAGATGCCCTCGCACGATGCTGTCCGGAAACACTGCTGCGAATCCGACGCCGTCAGACAACTTTGAACCATCGGTGTATACTGCGATGGCATGGGAACGAGAATGGAAGTGGTCTAGAAAAAAAAGAGCGAGAAGCTGCTGTAGGTGGGCGGGCTTTCGCGCAAGGTAGAGGAATAGAACAGACATGGACAGCAGGAACTTCCCAAGGGGGTAGGGGAAAGGGAGATGTCACATGAACATATAGAGGTGGTAGCTGAAGGGAAGAGAGGAGTGAATGTAGATGAAGAGAAAAGGGACGAAGTAAGCAGGGGCGACGAACAAATAAAGAGCGTCTACTAACATCTGTAACAATCCTATACATGGAAGGATTGCGGAGGTCATGAGAGCGAACATAATAGCAAATGCAATGTGCAACAATGTTCTGTTGAACATAACATTTATACAATGCTGCTTCAATCCTTGTATCTTGGGCCATTTTCAAATGCTTCCCCAGAAGTAACTGGAGAACCCTTTATCCTAGCACCTACACTATACTTCATAGTATATTGTGTAAGCTTTTCCTTCCTTCTACAAATGTCAAACACTGTTTTGCTATGCTACACTCCTCACACACCCGGGCCACTGAAACACCAGTCTCCTTATTAATTCAAGTTTCTGCTTAACAGTTAAGGTTACACACTTCTTTGCACCATCACTTGCTTTAGATGCCATTATTAATAACAATAAACAAAACAATCTTTATTCTGCAGTATGACAAAATGTAGTTTACATGTCAAATATTGTTAAGCACAGAAGAAAGCCACTATGTGTTGTGGGGTTCTTTTCATAGATTTGGTAATATTAACAGACGATGAGCTTGGTTTTTGGTAGCGTTTAATGAGGCGTTGGATATATGGGAGCTGAGAGCCTATGCCTGTGTCCGCCTGCTAGGCCTACTCGGATGGTACTGACTACTAGGGCTGCCCGGCACTGAGGCATTCAAAAGGCAGGCCTATCATTGGCTAACACAAGTCACATGGTAATCACGTGAACAGCTATGGCGCAGCCGTTAGAAGTACGAACCGTACAACTAGCATACAGTGCATTTTGGGCAGACTAATCCTAATGCTTACAGACTACTTATGAACTAGATATATTTATATATTATTTTTTTTAAATGTACAAAAGTGAGGTAGCTAAGCAAATATTAGTACAATTTTAATGTATACAGTACAGTGGAACCTCGGGTTTCGTGATTACTTCGTTCCAGAAAGTCTGACGAAAAAGGAAGCAATATTTCCCATAAGAAATAATGTAAATCCAATTAATCAGTTCCAGACACCCAAAAATATTATAAAAAAATACATTTTATAGAGAATAACTAGTTTTACATACAGAAAACAATGAGAAATAAATAGGACTAATGAAATGGATAAATGAACATTTAACATCACTTTTACCTTTATTGAAGACTTTTGTTGGCGTATGGAACATGGTGAGTAGGGGAGAGGGAGGAGAGGTTATTGTTTGAAAGGGCAATATCCCTCCATAAGGACTTGAATTCTATCATGTTTCTCGCCTTCTTTATAAAAGGTCTGGCACTCGGAACTTTCTTTGGCCCCATGGTGGCTTATTTAGCAGTTGCACTTAATAAACAAGCACAAAAAACAATGGATTATTACGAAATGTTTCAGATGAATGCGCAGGGTAATGCTCACTCAACGAGAAACAAAGCCAGACTGAGTCAGAATGTGTAGGATGCTTTGTGTGGACATGGGCAGGCGGACGTGTCTGGTACGGCAGACCATTGTCAACTCTACGAAAACCTAGCGAATGTACGAAAATGGACAAAATTTTGACTAAAAGTGTCGTCGAAAACCGAATTCTACAAAAACCGAGGTTTCACTGTACTTTGATGTTATTTATGGCTGAATTCCACTGTTAGTGTTATAAAATTGTAATAAATTTGGACCAAGTCATCTTTGAGCCACTTGCACACAGTTTGCTAGTAGGAGCTGTTGGTGGAACAACAGCTCCTGGTTCCTTTTACTTTTGCTAGTCAGGCATACAGTCAGCACCTGAGTAGTTAACCATGATACATTGTGTGCACCCTCCTGGCCTTAGATTTTTTCAAAGGAATAAATATGGATACATTATTTTAAAACTTTTTCAAGAACAAAATTTTTAGTTTTACAAAGTAGATTAAACAACTATTCCCAGCTTGCAGGCTGCATAATAATAAGCAGAGGGCCATAATTTGCAAATCCCTGGTGTAGTAAATGCAGCATTTTTTTTTTTTTTTCAGATAGTGTGATATTGGAATGCTTACTGTGTATGTCTAGTTAGTCACACTTTAAACATCTACATTTAATTTCTTCCTTTGTTGTCTCCAACTCTCAAATAACACAAGCTCTTCCAAGCTTTAACTCATCACGTCCCATTATGTTGCTTCCTCAGCAAGTATAATTATACTAGTCTTTTGCTGTGTCCCTGATCATTCTGGAGTTGAGGGCAATGCACTTGCAGGTTTTTCTGCACATTCTGTGTTCAAGACCCATCTGTCCTTTCCCTCTTTCACAAGGACCTGTATTTTTCAGACTTATTTTCCATTTCTGTCACAGAGCATTCAGGATCGGTGGCAGTCGTTGGTCTGGGTTTGAACACAAGCTGTTATTGATCAAACTACAGTAGAGTTCTTAATCGAATTCTTTTCATCCCTGTCACATCAAGGAAATAAAATGTTTTTGGTAAAAGGTGTACCATGAATAAATTTTGTATAAGGAAATAAAAAAGTTGCCAACAGTAACTTTTATTGTAGCATTCATCGTGTGCTCAAGCTCATATTTACATGGTTTTAGGATAAGTTTTGCTTATGTGGTATCGAACATCCACAATATTCCTAATATAATATTAACCAACAAATACTGTATATGCAAAAAGAGCTAAATATTTGTGTTATCTAATTTTATTATTGCAAAATTTATAAAATGAGAGTAATCTTCAACAAAAAATTTAAGTGATAAAAATATACATCAAAGGTGCTTCATTTAGAACTAATTTGCATCAACTGGATTAAAATGAAAACTCAAACACATACTTTATAAAATATCAGATTATTCTTGGAACAGTTTGGAAAGATAAAGGAGCAAACTGGTTTATAAGTGTGTTCATATTACACAAATAACCCGCACATAGGAGAAAGAAAATAATGTCCAAGTCAGACCAAAACGTAGTCATGAGTTTGTTTCTATGTGCAGGTTATTTGTGTATTGTTCCAGTCATGGTATTGTGCCTTTTTCTATTGGTTTAGCGCTTCTTTTGATTATAATAATAATAATGTGCCTTTTTCTTCTTTATTCATATTACCCATGCATCAGTAGATGAAAAGGCCCAGTACATTCAATTATAATTGTGGAAAGTGCTAAACCTGCAAGGTTTATAGCACCTGAGAATGGATGGTAGCTCAAATTCTTTGGATCAGAACCCTTCACCAGCAGTATGGCACCCAATTTGAAGTACTGAGATTCCAAAGAATTTTCTGAATTATGCTAGCATCTCAGCTTTGCAAATGAGTCAACATTTTCCTTGTACTCTCATTTTTAATTAATCAATGGGACTAGTTTGTTTCTCATACAAATGCTGTGCAAGACTTATTAAGCTTGTCACGACTGTTAATTGTCTAAAATGAGCAGTTAGTTGGTGATCACTCGCTGATTGTTTAATTTATAAATCTGATCAAGTGCTATGACCTATAACATCCCTCCAGATAACATTCCAATGTACTGCAAAGCTACATAGGTAACACAAAAATCACAAGTTGAACTTAATTTTCTTTTTTATAATGACTTTTACTAGCTTGCATTGTATGAATCTTTTTTTTCTACTATAAATGCATCATTAATTTTGGACACTTACCCATAAACACCTACAGTATAAATACATTCAAAACTATTTTAAGAACTAAGCTTATACAGCATCACAATACTATAAAATCAATACCATTCACATTCTCTATATATATATACATACATGAAATCCTGAAAATTTTCCCCAACAATGAAAAATTAAAGTTTTACTAATGATATCAATATGCTTCAATTTAATGGACTCCAGATGTCACTGTGCACTACACTTCGAGGTAACAAATTGTACAATGAATATCGTTAACAGCCAAGAACAGATCCTAAACTTCATTTAGTTTTAGGAACGTATATGCTCAAACTGGTATCCCCCTTGTAAGTATATTTTCTAACTACAAATGCCTTCTTTTGCTCTTTTCAGAAATGCATTTTTAGTTTTGCAAGTCCTGAGTTCATTTACTTAACTCACTTACCATATGTAATAAGAGAATGGCAGGACATGAATTGTAAAACTCGTACAGCTGATGTGGAATGACCTGAACAAGGACACACTGGAGGTTGACTCCAAATAAGATTTCATTAGATATGACAAGACCATTTCTTGTCATTCAGTCAAAAGTTGAAGACCAAAAACTATTTAGCATGACCCTTTGCATACTCAAATAGGTAATTAAAAAATGTTAAACCTCCTGTCAAGTGTGACAGTAAATAATAAAAAAAAAAAACTGATCACAGAAACTCGTAGTCAATTTGTTTTTAATTTTTAGTAGTGAAAATGCTTGTTATACTTTTAATAAATGAAGTCAGTAGTAAAAATAGGTATTTTGCAGTGCAAATTATTAGTATCTAACAAAAACTTAAAACTAACTCAACTTTGAAATCCTTTTACTGGTTCTGAATACATTATATTCCCAATGACCCTTGTGGTTTAGCACTTCTTTTGATTATAATAATAATATATTCCCAATTTTTCATAAAAATGGTGCAAATGTAAAAAAATAAGGATAGGAAGGTTTTGAAAAAATATTCAATGCCATAAACAGCATAAAAACTCCTTTTCCTGCTTCATATACATGAATACATACACATACATAGTGGGGCCCCAACATATAACATTAATACATACCCCCCAAAATTCATCCCAAGTCTGTTTGGTACTCAGTACCTATTTTCAAATAAATAATGTAAAATGGATTAATGAATTTGCAAGCCCTAATTTAGTGTATCTAATTTCAGTAATATCCCCCCTCCAAGATCTTTTATAAAATATTTTAACCCTCAATGTGTTTTTTTAGTTACAAATACAGCACAAAACTTCTACAATATATACATATTAAACAATAAAATAAAATATTTAACAATGTTGTGTACAGTATTTACCTTGAATGCTGATCTGTCTTGCTCACCACAAAAGATGCTGCTTATTTTAGGCTTGGTAAGTAAATAGTTCCAACTGCTAGAGGTACAAGTAACTTATTCATAAGGGATTAAGTGATTCCGAAGTGCTGATGTAAGCATGAATCGCAGTCACTCAGAACTTCATAAGTCAGGGCCCTTTTGTGTGTGTACTCACCTAATTGTACTCACCTAATTGTGGTTGCAGGGGTCGAGACTCAGCTCCTGGCCCCGCCTCTTCGCTGTCCGCTACTGGGTCTCTGCTCTCCCTGCTCCATGAGCTCTATCATACCTCGTCTTAAAACTATGTATGGTTCCTGCCTCCACTATATCTTTCTCTAGACTATTCCACTTCCTGACTACTCTGTGGCTGAAGAAATGCTTCCTAACATCCCTTTGACTCATCTGAGTCTTCAGCTTCCAGTTGTGTCCCCTTGTTTCTGTGTTCCCTCTCTGGAACATCCTGTCGTGGTGTGTGTGTGTGTGTGTGCATGCGTGTAAGCAGAACAGTAGTGTCAAAAAAATACATAGGTCAGTGAGACACATGAAAGTTATAAATGCAAAGGATAAATGACAATGGGGAACCTACAAAAGAAAGGCGAGATATAAAAAGAAAATATGGTAAGAGGGTGTTAAAAAAAAGTGAATGAATTAAAGGAACGGACATGTAATAAGGGATACAAGCAACTGATGGTAAAAAAGGTAAGGTAGAGTGAGTGTGTAATGAGAGTAAGGTTGAGGTGTTGTGGTTTGGATGCCAGTGTGTGTGCAATAGAGGTTTGTGGTTACAAAAAAGTAAGTGCAGGACAGATGTGAATTATTTTTTCACGTGGAAATACAAAACCTGTAGTAGAGGTCATACTGCAACTGGGAAATGGGAAGTAATCAGGCTCTATCCAAGGAAAAAGAAGGTAGCTCTTCTTAGATCAATGGCACTCCCTTGAAGGGGGAGGGAAATGAGATGAGGGAAAAATAAGGTAATGCAGGAAGAGTTTGTACAATGTAAAAATGGTGAGGGATAGGAAAAAAATAGATGAGAGAATATTTAAGTCATTATGAACAAACTTAGCTGAGAATAAAAAAAAAAACAGTTTTGGAGAGGTCTACGAGGTGAGAAAGCCTGGGGAAGCGTAATTTTTTTTTAACTTGAAATACCCAAAACTGAATACAGTGGAACCTTGGTTTTCGTATGCCCTAGTTTGTATGTAAAACTATAGTTATTCTCTATAAAATGTTAAGTTTCCATTTATCACACAAACTATAAAATGTATTTTTTTTTAATATTTCCCATAAGAAATAATGTAAATCCAATTAATCTGTTCCAGACACCCAAAAATATTAACAAAAAATACATTTTATAGAGAATAACTATAGGTTTACATACAAACTAGGCATACGAAAACCGAGGTTCCACTGTACTATCAGCAACATAGCTAGACTCTCAAACATTAGAGCAGCGCTTAAAAAAATTACAAAAATTCATTCAAAACAATTATCTTGTATGTTCAATCAATTTTTGAGTATGCATTCACAGTGTGGAACCCTCACCTAGCAAAAATAAGTGAAAATAGAATACAAAATATATATATTAAGACTGATGCTGAAGTCAAAGAGCTTTAGTTATAAACTAAACCTTGTGTCACTGCAGAAAAGAACAAGATGGAATATGATTATGACATATAAAATGTTACTGGGCATAGAGAGGGTAGGTAAAGATAGGCTCTCTACTACATATGAAACAAGAGCAAGGGTGCATGATTGGAAAGTATTGTGGAAATTATTTCTTCAACATAAGATTATTCAAGAAGTGGAATGAGCTGAGCAATGCCACAGTGAAAGCAAGACATTACAGAGGTTCAAAAATAGTGATGACAGGGCTTGATCACATCAGTCAGAGAAAAGTTATGTAGCGAGATCAAGACCTAGCACAATCCCCCATTCTTCCAACTTAAATAGGTAATTACACAGACAACCATGTTAGAAAAGCTCTGATATCATTATCATTAACATTTTGTAGCATACAGATTCCATGTCTTCATGATAAATTATCCCTAAAAATACTTTAATTTGGAAATAATTTCATGAAAGTTTTAAAAATTCTATTGAATAACAAAATGTGGTGACCCTAAAATAATCAGTGTCTTCATATATTAAAAGTGCATTGGCAAGGAAACAATAGAGATTACTACAAAAGAGATTAAATCCATCCAATTTCTGTAACAAGTAAATATGAGTGCCTCATCTTTATCATTTTTTATCAGTGAAATTTTCACTAAAAAAGTACACACTCCAGTAC
The DNA here is from genome assembly GCA_009830355.1 of Cherax destructor. NCBI lineage: Eukaryota > Metazoa > Arthropoda > Malacostraca > Decapoda > Parastacidae > Cherax > Cherax destructor. The sequence goes on along the minus strand of WNWK01001457.1, from coordinate 226,489 downwards.
ATCTAGCAATGCTGAAAATTATTATACTCACAAAAAAAAAAAAAAAATGCTAAACCCTTATAGGCTTAATGCTGATGAACAAACATTAAAACTAGTTAAACATTACAAACTCCACACAAATTTTCAATTTCTGGGAATACCAGAGAAAGGGTATTTCACCAATAGCAATGTATGAAGGGTCAAAATATAGACAGCTTCACTGGATGTCCAATTCCCTGTCAACCTTTCTTTTTTTATAGTCTTCCAATTTACATTATGTATTCAAACAAATTTTCCTTAAATTTAATTTATGTTGTAAAGATTTTTAAGATTAAGGCACTCAGAAACTACACAACTTAGTGGACTGTTTTGAATTGTGTTGAACTATTCACTTAGCTGTGATCTGTGACTATGCCACGGTGCACTGTGTCAAGAATTATGATTCAGTGTCCTTCTAGTATGGCAGTATGCTCTCTTATAAAGCTCCTATATATAGTGATTTTTTGTAAATGCAATTGAAAAAGTGCATCCAAACTTAAACAGCACATACTATAAAGGCCTTTCCAAGTGCTATTAAACTTTGGATGTAGTTTTTTACTCATTTAAAGAAAATCATACTATAAAAAGGAGCTTTGTAAGAGCTAACTGTACTTAAGAATTTGCCAGTACATCACTTTTAAATCAATCAACCTAATTTTTTAAGATGAATGTATAACTTTCAATACCACATCACAATACTGTATCTGCTGTATATCAAACAGAAATGATTTTAATATGCCTGTATACCACAAATAAATCAAGATACAAAGGTCTCAAACTCTTAATACTAGAAAATAGTAAACCCTTCACACTGTTCTATTTAGTGACTAAAACTTTAGAAACTTAAAGAAAAAGTATCAAATCCCACAGATTCCAATCATGTATGGTGGTGTCCCCATACAAGAATCAGTCACCTCCTAAAATACCACAAAAATACCATCAACTGACTTTATGCAATCCTACTCTGAAATTCTGAGATACAACAGCAGTGTTGTTTATTTTCTGAGAAATATGATACCTTTTAGATTTTGGGTTCAATACAAAGCTCTAAGGTTATCTGTGCTCTCAATGCTTTTTTTCTCTAATTAGTAATAAATATTGCAGCTACCTAGTAAATACAGCAAAACTCCTTAGGGGACAACCTCACAAAACCAACAGTAATTCAATTTGTTTGTTGCAGAGCCTTGGATTTGCTTAAAATTTATTTGTGTTGATCATGTTTGTTTTTTAGTAATATAATAGAAAGTCATGGTTAGGTAACAAAACATAATTTTTTCCTCAAAGTATAACATATTACTATGTTGTTGTTTTACAATAAACAATTACAGTGGACCCCCGGTTTACGTACTGCTCCAAACTCGAACAATTATGTAAGTGTATTTTTGTAAGTGCTTTTGTAATTGTATTTTTGGGGGTCTAAAAGAACTAATCTAATTTACATTATTCCTTATGGGAACAAATTCGTTTGGTAACGGCACTTGAACAGCATTCTGGAATGAATTAATTACGTAAACTGGGGGTCCACTGTACTTTATGGATGCCTAGTCAAAGAAGAATCTGAGTTCTTGCTATCTAACAAAGTTTGAAACATTACTTTATGTATGGTGTAGCCGATAAGTGTGGTTATAAAGACATAAAACAAAAAAAAGAGACTATTTGTACAATGTTTCACCTATATAAGGCCTCATGTTAAGTGAAATGTTATACTAATAAAGGCCTCCTTTTGAAGTATGTCATTTAAACCAGATTATTTAATATAGGACAAGGGTTAGAGAATTACATCAAGAGGAATTCAATGGAATGTGCCAGGACTACAGTGCTTGGAGAGAGCTATACTTATATTGCAGTAAAGATCTGTGAAATATTGCGAGTTTGGGTGAACATTAAATTTTTATATTGCTAGTATGGTTGATTAATTATTTCACTGAGGTAGGGACTACGAATGTGTCCAGTACTGTTCTGAGAAATTAGCATGTGCTTCTACTGGCTGAAAAAATTACAACCAAATAAATTTGTATCCCTTGCATTTCCTCTGTAAATGCATTTTTCTTAACCTTGTTTAATACCAGTGAGTTATATATGCCAGATATATATATATATACCTAACATTTTTATAAAAACTCTATTATCATTATTTATCTTGTGGTTCTACTATAATTTATCTTGTAGTTTCATAAACTATAAGCTAACTTCAAATTAACTAACAAATTCATATGAATTCTTACTTCTTTACATAAAATATACATGCTGTTTAATTCTTGGTCAATTTTTTAGCAGAAACAGCTGCTTCAGATGTCAGTGGAGTTGGAAGAACATACTGTAGCTGTTGGCCGGGGGAATAGACAGTTGTATAGACATATCCAGGGTAGTGGAAAACACCTGACTGATTTCCAATTCCCTGTTGGAGTACCATACCACCTGGAACAGTCACTGCTCCATGGGCTTGCCCTGAGATGTAGGCTGTTGGGAATATAAGTACAAAAAATTGTTTTAGCTTCTTCAAACATATCATTTGTCAAATCTACATTTAATTACCATTTCACTCTTCTCTACTCTTTACCTAATGCCCAACTGCAATACTTAAATTTTTCAAAGACTCTTTGACCTTAATACAATACAATTATTTTTATTTAACTTGTTCATAATATAAGGTAACAACAAAGATGACTTGATGTGACTCCATGACAGTTTTAGCTACATATTTATGCAAAAACAATGTGTTAATAAAAAACTCACACCTTACATAAGCGTATGTATACATTATTGACACAGATACACTCACTTAACTATATTTACCTTCTGCAGCTGAATTTGTGGGGGCTGAGTTTTGGTTCCAGGGTTCATCTCTTAATTTTGGATTCACCCACTATGTGACCTACCTCAACTGTATCATAATTATTTTTTAATGCATTTATACATTCGGCCCTCTACTATGTCACTCTCAAGTACTTCCTAACATCCCTTTGATTCATTTGTTCAATTTCCATTTGTCTTCTTGTCTTGTTGCAATTACATTGGGTAACATTTTGGTCTGTTCTGGATCATTACCAAGAAAAAGATTGCACATGTAAAGTAAAGTAAGTTTTTAATGTGCCTTTGTATAAGTTTCTGAGTGCTACTCTTGTCTGCAAGCTTAACTGTGGTGCTGATGTTATTGTTAGTGTGCACTTTAGGGAGCAGGTTTGAGATAATGGTTATACCAAGGTCCTCTTTAACCGTTTCTACAAGTTTTTTTACCCCTCCCCCAGATGGGTTTTGTTTTTAGGTTAAATTTAAATAACTACGTATTTATTTTACCAAAGTCTTCCTGCAGCCTTCATTTATTGTACCATTCCTGAAGTCTAAGTTTTCCTTCAACCTTTTCATTCTCTTTAGCTTGTATTCTCCTCATCGCTTCGCATCATCCACAAACAATGACACCGAAGTTAATTCTTGTAATTAGGTTATTAATACACACACACACACACACACACCAGAAACAACATGGGCCCTGACACTAAACCTTGTGGAGTGATGCTTTACTTTGATGTCCCTGCCTGTCCAGTAAATGTCTAGTTTTGGGGGGAGAAGGGAGATACCCTGCTGGGTTGATGGGGCTTGTGGTGTTGAACTCTCCTATGGTATATTATCCTGAAGTGGTTTATGAGACACCACTGATACTTTTTATTTTTTGACTATGGCCTAAGAGCTGTTATCTTACTGCAGCTAATGTCAAGCCCAGCCTTCTCTAAGATATATTACTTTTCCCCAGGATGCCACCTACAACAATCAACTAACACCCAGGTACCTATCCTACTGCTAGGTGAACAATGGCACACTCAGTCTGGAAATTAAACCCAGGTTCCTTCGGTTGTGAGCCGAGCATTCTACCACTGAGCTATAGGTCACCTTTATGTCCACCACAAGGTCGTTTTTTTTCCTTACTGAGTTTTGTAAGTTTGAGTTCCAGCTCTTGGGACCCACCTCTTAACTTCCTTCTTTTACACACCCTTCTAAAATCCTCTGCAGCTTCTCTTCCAAATCTCCCAATAACACTGTGCCATCTGCAAACAGCAATTGTTACAACTTCCACTTCAAATTGGGTTTGTTATCTTTTATGACAATACTTCTTCCTAAGCCCTCTCTTTAATTACACTCTATCTGTAAACATATTAAACAGTTACAATAACATCATACACTAAGTTCCACTCTCAATGTGCCATAAGTCCTGACAAATGAACTATTTATCTTCACAAAAGTGTTGAATGCCATAAAACAAAATTCCTTGGGTTAACTTTTCATTTCTCTTAATTTATTCTTAAAAATATAACTACAGTATACATATGACAGGAAAAAGTGAAGTGCATATCAAAGAGGGAAGATCATGTGCAGGTGAATTGTGATCCATCATGAAATTGTAGATCAATGTTTATAATTTGTAATGCATTGGCTGTTTCCCATCAAGGTGGGATGAACCAAAGAAGGAAAACACATCCACCATCAATCACTGACTAGCTGTCTATCCAGAACCGCAGACATGACAATTCAAATAACCCTCCAAACCATAACATCCCTACCCATTGTGTTATACTTCAACTCCCTCCTAAACACAAGTTTGGCTAACTGGCTTCTATAAAGCTCTTGCTCAGTCTCCAACAGCACATCAAATCCCAGAAACTGACTTGTCTTCACTCACTCCAATTTAACAAACTCACACTGTAAAATAAAATTCCTTTATTTCTTCAAGTATCATTTTTTAACACAGGTAGGTGACCCAAAAAAGAAGAAACACTTTCACCATCACTCCTTCAATGTCTCGCCAGAGGCACACCGATTTTACAACTCCGATGCCTCTTCAAACTCCAATATCATCACCCCTCCTCCAGAGTGCAGGCACTGTACTTCCCAATTACAGGACTCAAGTCTGGCTAACCAATTTCTCTCAGTCCCTCAATAAATGTTACCTCACTCACACTCCAACATCATGTCAAGTCATTAAAACCACTTGCCTTCACTCACTCCTATTTAATACACTCTCACATGCTTGTTGGATGTTCAAGCCCCCTCACTTGAAAACCTCCTTAACCCCCTCCCTCCAACCTTTCCTAGGATGACCCCTACCTTGCTTTTCCTCTACTACAGATTTATACACTCTCCAAGTCATTTTGTTTTGCTTCATCCTCCCTAAATGTCCAAACCACCTCAATAACCCCTCCTCAGCCATCTGCATAATGCTTTCAGTAACCCCGCAAATCCTTCTAATCTCCAAACTATGAATTCGCTTCATAATATTCACACCACACATTGACCTCAGGACACAATATCTCCACTGCCTTTAGCCTTCTCCTCGCTGCAACCCTTAAAACTCATGCTTCACACCCATATAAGTGTTGTTGCCACTTTACTCTTGATATATTCCCCTTTTTGTCTTCATGGATGATGTTTTTTTATCTCCACTAATGCCTCAATGCTAACCTCATCTTTCATAAACCCCTTTGCCGACAAGTCCATCCCAAATATCTGAACACATTCACTTCCTCTATATTCCCTACTTGCAATCTTTTATTACCTGAAATCTTTGTTACTCTAATCACTTTGTTCTTACCTATGTTTGCTTTTAATTTCTTTCTCTTATAAATCCTCCCAAATTCATCCACCAACCTTCGCAACTTCTCTTCAGAATCTCCCAAAACCACCGTGTTATCGGCAACTCACGCTTCATAATATTTAAACCAATTACCATACACAGAAAAACAATGATATTATATACATTAAACAGAACACTTACCATACTGTTGTGGCTGTTGAGTGTATATGACAGCAGTTCCTGGTGCTGTATAGTTATAATGAGTGTAGCCAGGATAAAGTTTCAGTGCTGCTAGAGGTGGTGGTGACCCTGGTGGTGGTGGTGGAGGTGAGTTTTCACTGTTGTCATCTTTGTTATACTGTAAAATATTAGAGTTAGTGTCACTTCCTATGTATCCTGTATATGGTAAAACTGTAGGATAGGTATGAGACTCTAAAAGATAAAAAAAAGTAATTTATAATTACAGCAGGTTCCCAGCTTATAACATTAATGAATTCCTGGAAACAGTTAACAAGTTGACTTCAAAATCTCTGCCCTATAGTCGGAGACATGTTCCTGAGTCATTATATTCTGTATCTAATTTCATTTACTTTTTTAACTTAAAATACTTATTCAATATTTTACACTCAGTGTTGTTTCTTTCACTTACAAATATAATGAAATATTGTTTAATTAATGCTACAATACAGTATACAACAAATGTGAAGGGGTAGGCAGCAGCTGTACTCTCATTGTCAGTGTCCTATCCATTCCCACCCTCTCTTGCTTATACCTAACACTACTCTGTACATATGCTAACTACTTCCTCACTGCTGTGTTTGAATATGGTGGGAGATGAACAGTGTTTGATGTGAAGGGATTGGCAGCAGCTGGACAGCCTCCTCTTTTTCTCACTCTCTCATTAACTCAGCATATCGAGAGAAGCATGAAATCGTGATTTTGTTATTGTTTGGTTAAAGGGTTGTGCTAACCCCTAGACAATCAACAACTGTTGGATTGAAAAGTTGTGATGGCCTCAAGCTATCAAAAATTGTTGAATTGAAAAATGTCGATCTAAGGTTTCCCACAACCAATTAGCTCAACAAAAGCAGCCTAGGAGCCATAACAATCCTTCATCTCAGCAATAAAAATAGTACAATATGATACTTCTCTCAATATTTTTATATTTTCTCATATTTTTCTGTTATGCACTCATAAAGCAAGGGTATAACACAACTATGCCTCTATTAATGGACCCATTTCTGGTGAGTACACAATTTTAAAATTTCGACATTAAAGAATTAATAGGAATTAGATACGGAGTATCATCTCGATCCCACATCTTCCGTCATATCAGCTTCAATGGCTAAGTGTGATTTGTTTAATGCATTTTTTGTTTAATGAAATGATTGCTCCAGTCCCTATCTAGGCAGTAAATTTGGGATCCACTGTAACTGGTTCCAAAATGTTAATACTGGAAGTGTGGAACCTTGCAAGTTGGAACATCCAGTATATTTTATGTAAAAGGAAAAGTGAAGTTAATAGGAAATGCAGGGAATGATAAACAAGAATGACAAACCCACTGTACGAAAAAATACACACAGGTTACAAATAATAGATATCTATTATCTGATAGTGGTTCTGGAGATTATTTTCCCTACAGCCCAATCTTAGACCAGGCCTCCTGGGTTGGAAAGGAAATGTTACAGGATTAAGAATTACTAAGAAGTACATAGGAAAGGAAAAGTACGTATACAGCAGGGCTCCACTTATACAGCAGGTTAGGTTCCAGGCTACTGCCGGAAAGCAGAACGCCATTTTTTCCACTTATAAATGCATATAAATGCCAGATAACAAGTTTACACTAACATATATTAAGTTAGCAATAGAACTAGGCATTAAAAACAATAAAAAGTAAAATACACACACAGTACAAACATTACTTACCTTAAAATATTTGTAGTCTTAATGTAGGGTGAGAGGTGAGTTTTATTTGTAGGAAGTCAGGTTTAGGAAGTTTGGTAGCCAGCCAGGGCTGCCTTCCCCACCCCACCCCACCCTCACGTAATGTAAACAAACCAGGAGAACGCATCTGATTTTCGTCACTTTACATTGTGTACAAGTTGTCTCCACGTTGATCTTTCTTTCAACACGTCAGCCATTTCCCACCGAAGCGGGGTGGCCCAAAATGAAAAACGAAAGTTTCCCCTTTTACATTTAGTAATATATACAGGAGAAGGGGTTACTAGCCCCTTGCTCCTGGCATTTTAGTCGCTTCTTACGACACGCATGGCTTACGGAGGAAGAATTCTGTTCCACTTCCCCATGGAGATAAGAGGAAATAAGAACAAGAACTAGTAAGAAAATAGAAGAAAACCCAGAGGGGTGTGTATATATATGCTTGTACATGAATGTGTAGTGTGACCTAAGTGTAAGTAGAAGTAGCAAGATATACCTGAAATCTTGCATGTTTATGAGACAGAAAAAAAACACCAGCAATCCTACCATCATGTAAAACAATTACAGGCTTTTGTTTTACACTCACTTGGCAGGACGGTAGTACCTCCCTGCTCACACTCCAACAGATCGTCATGTCCCAAAAACCATTCGTCTCCATTCACTCCTATCTAACACGCTCACACATGCTTGCTGGAAGTCCAAGCCCCTCGCCCACAAAACCTCCTTTACCCCTTCCCTCCAACCTTTTCTAGGACGACCCCTACCCCGCCTTCCTTCCCCTACAGATTTATACATTTATACATTTATTAAACAAAAATACCAACCACTCCAGCACTATATCCCCCCATGCTTTTAACATTTCTGTCATGATTCCATCAATTCCAGCTGCTTTACCCCCTTTCATTCTACGTAATGCCTCACGCACCTCCCCCACACTCACATCCTGCTCTTCTTCACTCCTAAACGATGTTGTACCTCCCTGGCCAGTACATGAAATTACCGCCTCCCTTTTTTCATCGACATTTAAAAGTTCCTCAAAATATTCCCGCCATCTACCCAATACCTCCAGCTCCCCATCTACTAACTTGCCTACTCTGTTTTTAACTGAGAAATCCATTCGTTCCCTAGGCTTTCTTACCTTGTTTATCTCACTCCAAAATTTTTTCTTGTTTTCAGCAAAATTTCTTGACAGAGCCTCTCCCATTCTTTCATCTGCTCTTCTTTTGCACTCTCTCACCACTCTCTTCACCTTTCTTTTACTCTCCATATACTCTGATCTTCTATTAACACTTCTGTTTTGTAAAAACCTCTCATAAGCTACCTTTTTCTCTTTTATCACACCCTTTACTTCTTCATTCCACCACTCACTCCTCTTTCCTCCTGCAACCACCCTCCTATAGCCACAAACTTTTGCCCCACATTCTAATACTGCATTTTTAAAACTATCCCAACTCTCTTCAACCCCCCCACTACTCATACTTGCACTAGCCCACCTTTCTGCCAATAGTTGCTTATATCTCACCCTAACTTCCTCCTCCCTTAGTTTATACACTTTTACCTCTCTTTTACTTGCTGTTGCCATTTTCTTTTTGTCCCATCTACCTTTTACTCTAACTGTAGCTACAACCAAATACAGTGGACCCTCGGTTAACGAAAGGTCCCGTTAACGAAAGTTTCGGAAAACGTAAGCTTTTTTCGGAATCGGTTAGCGAAAAATTCCTCGGTTACCGAAAGGTATTAGACGTGTCCGCCTGCTCCGCGCAAGCGCAGGACACCAGTGAAGCGTTGTTTACCATTGAGAGAACATTACCTAGCGCGCTCTTTCAAAGATTCACAATATATTTGGTGTCTTTTTTGGTGGTTTAGTGATTGTCACTGTGAAATAAGTCACCATGGGTCCAAAGAAGCTTCCTAGTGGCACCCCAGTGGTAGCATTCATGGAGGGAGTGTAGCATTCATGCAGGGAGTGTAGCATTCATGCAGGGTAGCATTCATGGGGAGTGTAGCATTCATGCAGGGAGTGTAGCATTCATGCAGGGAGTGTAGCATTCATGCAGAGTAGTCAGAGGGAGTGTAGCATTCATGCAGGGAGTGTAGCATTCATGCAGGGAGTGTAGCATTCATGCAGGGAGTGTAGCATTCATGCAGGGAGTGTAGCATCATGCAGGGGTGTAGCACATGCAGGGAGTGTAGCATTCATGCAGGAGTGTAGCATTCATGCAGGAGTGTAGCAGGCATGCAGGGAGTGTAGCAGGCATGCAGGGTGTAGCAGCTGAGAGTGAGCAGGCATGCAGGGAGTGTAGCAGGCATGCAGGAGTGTAGCAGGCATGCAGGAGTGTAGCAGGCATGCAGGGAGTGTAGCAGGCATGCAGGGAGTGTAGCAGGCATGCAGGGAGTGTAGCAGGCATGCAGGGAGTGTAGCAGGCATGCAGGGAGTGTAGCAGGCATGCAGGGAGTGTAGCAGGCATGCAGGGAGTGTAGCAGGCATGCAGGGAGTGTAGCAGGCATGCAGGGAGTGTAGCAGGCATGCAGGGAGTGTAGCAGGCATGCATTAAAAGAAAAAGAAGGGAAGTAACCCCAGAGAGGGACTTGTTACCTGAAGTCCTTTTGGAGGGGGATTTCCCTTCCAACCATTAACACCCTGCCCCTGTCAGCAACTCTACCTTCCAGATGCTTGCAACTCTTCAATAAAGGTAAGTAAATGTTATTTTTTTTTTTTTTTGAGTGATTATTTTTTTGTGGAACGAATTAATTGTATTTACATTATTTCTTATGGGAAATAAGGTTTCAGATAACAAAAGATTCAGATTAAGTAATAGCTCCTGGACCGGATTAATTTCGTTAACCGAGGGTCCACTGTAATGATCCGATATATCCGTTGCCCCTCTATAAACATGTACATCCTGAAGCCTACCCATCAACCTTTTATCCACCAATACATAATCCAACAAACTACTTTCCTTACGTGCTATGTCATACCTTGTATATTTATTTATCCTCTTTTTTCATAAAATATGTATTACTTATTACCAAACCTCTTTCTACACATAGCTCAATTAATGGTTCTTCATTTACATTTACCTACTACTCCCTCCACAACATTTTTACCCACTTTAGCATTAAGATCCCCAACCACAATTACTCTCTCTCTTGGTTCAAAACTCCCCACACACTCACTCAACATTTCCCAAAATCTCTCATCTCTCTCTCTCCTCTACACTTCTCTCTTCTCCAGGTGCATAAACACTTACTATAACCCACTTTTCACATCCAACCTTTATTTTACTCCACATAATCCTTGAATTTATACATTTATATTCCTTCTTTACCTGCCATAACTGATTATTCAACATTATTGCCACTCCTTCTTTAGCTCTAACTCTATATGAAACCCCTGACCTAATCCCATTTATTTCTCCCCACTGAAACTCTCCTACCCCCTTCAGCTTTGTCTCACTTAAAGTAAGAACATCCAGCTTCTTTTCATTCATAACATCTACAATCATCTCTTTCTTATCATTCGCACAACATCCACACACATTCAAACATCCCACTTTGACGGTTTTCTTCTTATTCTTTTTAGTAAGCCATACAGGAAAAGAGGTTACTAGCCCATTGTTCCCGGCATTTTAGTTGACTTTTACAACACGCTTGGCTTACGGAGGAAAGATTCTTATTCCACTTCCCCATGGATATGAAAGGAAACGCAATAAGAACAAGAACTATTAAGATAAAATCAAAGAAAACTCAGACAAGTGTGTATACATAAACGTGTACATGTTTGCGTAGCGTGACCTAAGTGTAAGTAGAAGTAGCAAGACATACCTGAAATCTTGCATGTTTATGAGACAGAAAAAAGACACCAGCAACCCTACCATCATGTAAAACAGTTTCAGGTTTCTGTTTCACAGTCACCTGGCAGGGTGGTAGTACCTAATTAATTGTATTTACATTATTTCTTATGGGAAATAAGGGTTCGGATTATGAAAGATTCAGATTAAGTAATAGCTCCTGAAACGGATTAATTTCATTAACCGAAGGTCCACTGTACATATAAAATATGCAATAACTTTAAAACACTTGAAATTTTGGAAAGTTTCCAGACATAATAGAGAGATGTGCTCATGGAGAATGTAAACAAACTGGGTGGGGTACGCCATATTAGAAAGACCGGGAGCCATATAGCAAGTTTTGGTCATAATAAAAATTGCCGTATTAGCGGAATGCCATAAAGCGGGGCCCTACTGTATAGAGAATGTAAATTAAAGAATGGAGGGATAATAGAAAACATGCACTGCAACTCTTATATAGTGGATAATGTTGAACCGAGATGATTAAACCTACATTCATACCTTAGTGCAAAGTCTGTATTTAAAGAATATAAAAAGATTGGATATCAGATTGGAGGGAGAGAGTATGGAGGAGGTGAATGTATTCAGATATTTAAGAGTGGACGTGTCAGCAGATGGGTCTATGAAGGATGAAGTGAATCACAGAACTGATGAGGGTAAAAGGGTAAGTGATGCACTTAGGAGTCTGTAGAGACAAAGAACTTTGTCCATGGAAGCAAAGAGGGGAATGTATGAGAGTATAGTTATACCAACACTCTTATATGGGTGTGAAGCATGGGTGGTGAATGTAGCAACAAGGCGAAGGCTGGAGGCAATGGAGATGTCATGTCTGAGATCAATGTGTGGTGTGAATATAATGCAGCAAATTCGTAGTGTGGAAATTAGGAGGAGGTGCGGGATTACCAAGACTATTATCCAGAGGGCTGAGGAAGGGTTGTTGAGGTGGTGTGGACATATAGAGAGGATGGAACAAAGTAGAAAGACTTCGAGAGTGTATAAATCTGTAGTGGAGGGAAGGCGGGGTAGGGGTCGGCCTAGGAAAGGTTGAAGGGAGGGGGTAAAGGAGTTTTGTGAGCGAGGGGCTTGGACTTCCAGCAAGCATGCATGAGCATATTTGATAGGAGTGAATGGAGACAAATGGTTTCTAATACTTGACGTGCTATTGGAGTGGAAGCAAAGAAACATTTATGAAGGGATCCAGGGAAACCGGCAGGCCGGACTTGAGTCCTGGAGATGGGAAGTACAGTGCCTGCACTCTGAAGGAGGGATGTTAAATGTTGCAGTTTTATAACTGTAGTGTAAGCATGCCTCTGGCAAGACAGTGATGGAGTGAATGATGATAAAGTTTTTCTTTTTCGGGCCACCCTGCCTTTCTGGGAAACGGCCGATGTGTTAATAAAATAATAAATAAATAAGTAGATTTACAAGTGCTATATATATATACAATTTTGTACTACATTGTCATGAACATGCTACAAGAAACAAAAACATATGGAAAAGCCAAAAATCTGTGGCATTAGTATTAAATAAGTGCATAACATTAAATAAATTTGTCTTTATGAAATACAAATTTTAATCAAGACATGTGTTATAGCAAGGCAAACATTAGAGATGGTGGGAAACAGTTGATGTGGTTAAACAAAACAAAAAATCAGAATATTAAAAGTGCTAAGTAAAATTGGTGCCTATAAGAGTTGACTGTAGATGCAAGGAACACAAAATTATTCACTAGTTGAAGTAATATAAAAAACACTGTGAACATACCAGTTTAATAATCTTGACTTTAACCTTCCGTTTTTTGCGCAGTTTTTTTTCTTTATGTTTGACAGTAGGTGGAGGTGGAGAATGTATCTCCTCCCCTCCTGAGGGAGATGTGCCTTCTCCCGGCAAAATCCCATCGGCAAATTTGACTGCCTTTGGTTGATAATCCTCTCGATACCTAAAACAAATATACTGTATATGAAATACTACGGAAAGCGTACACATTGAAATGGAATATTGATGTTGAACCTGTATAAGGTAATACTTTAACTAACAGCATCAGTTTTTTTTTAACACGTTGGCCATCTCCCACTGAGGTAGGGTGACCCAAAAAAGAAAGAAACACTTTCACCATCATTCATACATAAATCACTGTCTTTGCAGAGGTGCCTAGATATGAAAGTTTAGATGTCACTCCAAACAGCTAATATCCCAAACCCCTCCTTTAAAGTGTAGGCATTGTACTTCCCACCTCCAGGACTCAAGTCAGGTTAACCGGTTTCTGTGAATCCCTTCACAAAATATTACCCTGTTCACACTCCAACAGCTCATCAGGTCCCAAAAACCATTCGTCTCTATTCACTCCTATCTAACACACACACTCACACATGCTTGCTGCATGTCCAGGCCCCTTGCACACAAAACCTCTTTTACCCCCTCCCTCTATCCATTCCTAGGACAACCCCTACCACACCTTCCCACCACTACAGATAGATACACCCTCCAAGTCATTCTATTTTGCTTCATCCTCTCTAAATGACCAAACCACCTCAATAACCCCTCTTCAGCCCTCTGAATAATATTTTTTGTAACTCCACACCTCCTAATTTCCACACTACGAATTCTCTGCCTAATATTTACACCACATATTACCCTCAGACACGACATCTCCACTGCCTTCAGCCTCCTCCTCGTTGCAGCATTCACAACCCATGCTTTACACCCATATAAGTATGTTTTTACCACTATACTCTCGTACATTCCCTTCTTTGCCTCCATGGATAACGTTTTTTGTCTCCACAGATACATACCTCAATGCACCACTCACCTTTTTTCCTTCATCAATTCTATGGTTAACCTCGTCCTTCATAAACCCATCTGCTGACAAATCTACTCCTAAATATCTGAACACATTCACTTCTTCCATACTCCCTCCCTCCAATGTGATATCCAATTCTTCTTTACCTAACTCATTTGATACCCTCATCACATTATTCTTATCTATGTTCACTTTCAACTTTCTTTCTTTACACACCCTCCCAAACTTGTCCACCATCCTTTGCAACTTCTCTTTGGAATCTCCCAAAAGCACAGCATCATCAGCAAAAAGTAACTGTCAACTCCCATTTTCTATTTGATTTCCTCATAATTTAATCCCACCCCTCTCCCCAACACCCTAGCATTTACTTCTTTTACAACTCCATCTATAAATATGTTAAACAACCATGGTGACTTTACACATCCTTGTTTAAGGATGTGTAATCTCCCTCTCTCTCCCCCCTACACATCCTAACCTGAGCCTCACTATCCTCATAAACTCTTTACAGCATTTAGTAACTTACTACCTATTCCATAAACTTGCAACATCTGCCACATTGCTCCCCTATCCACCCTATCATATGCCTTTTCTTAACTAATTGTAATCAGAAGAGAGCTATGTTCATGTCTTTATGTACAAAACTTAATTTATCATACTGTACTGTATAATCTTATTCATTGTTTTACTACTCTGTACAGAAGTTTCTAGCATCCTTTTTTCAATTCTTCCTTACCTTATAGCTATGGTATCTTGTCTTGTTTTCCCTGCTGATGGTTTTAAGAAATCTTCCTTACCTATTTTTTCAAAATATTTTGTATTCTAATATGAGATTATCACATCTTTCTTCTATCAGTCTTTTTTTTTTAACTCATTTTTCAGCCTAGTGCTCACATCTCATAATAAGGAAGGAGAAACAATTAAGCTGGAATATATAGGGAGGTCATTTACTGCCCATGTATAATCAGTAAAACATTTGAAGTACCGGGAACACATCAAAGTACTTGGCCTGTACTGGTACTTGATGGAACAGAGAAGAGATACCTGATCTGTTATAGTATGTTAATAGTTCAGAGATTCACAGCCCAGTCTCAAACTAGGCTTCCTAAATGGAAAGGAAATATTACAGTTTTAAGAACCATTAAGAAACTTACAGTAAAGATAAGCATATACTGAATACAGTGGTACCCCAAGTTTCGAACTTTCTTTGTTCCAGAAGGTTGTTCAAGTGCCGTTACAGAACGAATTTGTTCCCATAAGGAATAATGTAAATTAGATTAGTCCGTTTCAGACCCCCAAAAATACACTTACAAAAGCACTTACAATAATAAACTTACATAATTGGTCGAGTTGGGAGCAGTTCGAAACTCAAGGTACCACTGTACAAGTCTAAAGTTGTTAAGATTTCCTTGCCATGTTACATGCTCATGAGACAGAAATGAAGACCAGAATTCCTCCTAAAAAGTGAAACATTTATCAGGCTTCCATTTCATACTCATATGCCAGGCCAGCAGTACCTCCTTAGATAGTTGCAGTCTATGACAACAGCTGCTGTCTACCAGCCTACTACCTCTGAGAACAGTTACAGACTACCAGCCTACTACTTCAGAGAACAGTTACAGACTACCAGCCTACTACTTCAGAGAACAGTTACAGACTACCAGCCTACTGCCTCTTGAGAATAGCTCTGCTCCTGTAATTGTAAATGAACAATCACATAGGTTAAAATGATTAACAATGGAATTAAATAAACAAACATACCTGTATGTTGGACTCATTAAGATTCCCTTATCAGGAGGAGGAAGAGGGACAGGAGGCAAGCGACGTTTCTTCCTTGCACCATTTTCGTCGTCGTCATCATCGTCGTCGTCATCATCCCCAATAACTTCATACTCTGGTACAGGAGATCCTATCACTGGAACTTCAGACATAGCCTCCTGAATTGTGGATTAACAAAGTTAATATACACATACTTATCAATACTGCTAAATATTTATCTATGCACTTTCATGCTTTGTACCAAAAGAAAATTCTACTGTTTTGCCTATGGTAGAATACTTTCAAAATACTTAAAGTATTGTAAAATGTTAAAAATTCTTGAAGAGTACTAAAACATTTACTGAACAACTTAAAATGATTTCATTATCTCTATGAAGCAGATGCTAATTATCTGCATGAAGAAAAAAGAATGAAAGAAATAGTGGCATTATGCTTAAGAAACTTATATTTAAGTGCAAGGTGGGAGTAGAAACACAAAAGAAGAGCCAACAAGAAAAAAGAAATAAAACAGTTCCGAATACAAAGGAAGATCTTAAATAGTAAAACATCGAGAAGACAATCTAAAACTACTTGATTAGGTGAATGTATGTTATCCCAAGTTCTGGTAACCAATAGATGCACAGATCTTTCTTCTTTCAACAAATCGGCTGTATCCCACCAAGGCAGGGTGGCCCAAATAGAAAAACAAAAGTTTCTCTTTTTAACTTTAGTAATGTATACAGGAGAAGGGGTTACTAGCCCCTTGCTCCCGGCATTTTAGTCGACTCTTATGACACTCATGGGTTATGGAGGAAGAATTCTGTTCCACTTCCCCATGGAGAAAAGAGAAAATAAGAACAAGAACTAGTAAGAAAATAGAAGAAAACCCAGAGGGGTGTGTGTATATATATATATGGATGTACATGAATGTGTAGTGTGAACTAAGTGTAAGTAGAAGTAACAAGACATACCTGAAATCTTGCATGTTTATGAGACAGAAAAAAGACACCAGAAATCCTACCATCTTGTAAAACAATTACAGGCTTTCGTTTTACACTCACTTGGTAGGACGGTAGTACCTTCCTGGGCAGTTGCTGTCTACCAACCTACTACCTAGGTACTACATTATTATTACTATTTTCATTTGGTGTGTGGTGTTGGAGTTCTCTAGTTTCACCAAGTGTTTAAGCTGGAAATTTGGTTATGGTGTACTGCCCATGGCCCCTAGGGGTATGTTGTTTTAGGGTGAATACTACCTTTGAGAACTGATTTGATGTAATTCAGGGACAGAATGCAGAAGTGGCTTTTAAGATGTCTGGCTAAATACTCCAGTGGCTAGTTTTAAGATGTCTGGCTAAATACTTAAAATGCTCAACCCAAAGGAAATGGAGGGTCTTAAACTGCCTGGGAAATGAAAAATAATTTGATTTGAGTAAAAGTAAAAAAAGTAAAAAAAAAAAGTAAAAAAAAAAAAAAAAAAAAAAAAAGATGAGCAGCTTCAATTTCTTTTTGCTCAAAAGTCCTTCACTTACATCATGGCAACTTCGTGAAGGCTTCAGGAAGAGGATATTTTCCCCTCATCACCAATGCCAACCCACTTGCCATTATATTTTATCTGGATGCACTTTAACTTACCCTTATGAGAACTTCATCTTCAGTATCTGAAGATTGTTTCTCCTCTTCCTCTTGCTGTTGTTGCTGCTGCTGCTGCTGCTGTTGCTGTAGTAACAGAAGACGTTCGCGCTCTCTCTGTCTCAGCTCCCGTCGGGCTTCCCTTTCACGCCTCCGTTTCTCTTTCCTTTCCCGTCTTTCTTGCTTCTCCTTTTCCTTAGCTGCAGCAGCAACCTCTGGATCTATCATAGTTTCACCGATGCTTGGCATTTGCTGTTTGGATTCACACACAGCAATGAAACAATGATAAATGTTACACATTTATTAATCAATTAACACAATGATTCATTTGGGCTATACGATTATTATTTTTTCCATTAACAATACAAATACAATTTCCAAGAATATAATTAGAAAAACAAATATGGACAAACCTGCTGTAAAAGAGAGATTATTCGTGCGACTGGCAGTCCTGCAGCATGGGCAGAAGATGACAGAGAAAGTATGGATGACGTTGCACCAGCAAGAGTATTTGAGAGCTCTGTGGTAGGTGAAGTTAATGAGGCAACAGAAGCCACTTGAGTTGCAACTGGTGAACTTATAGAGGCAGAGACAGGCACTGGAACTACTGAAGATAGAGAAGACAGGACGGAGGACCTAGCAATGGGGGACATTTCACTGGGCGATGCCAACAAAGAGGTAGGAGAAGGAGCAACTGGAGCCTGTACTGGAGCTGGCGATGAGCCAGGCATCCCTACTACACCTCCTGCAACTACCTGCATTACACTGCTCATTCCCACCACTCCACTATTAGACACCGGGATACCTGGTACCACTTCTGTCCCAAGCATTGGCATATTCTCTGCTGGCACCACCTGAAATACACAACTAAAATTCTAGAAAATTTGTAAGTATAGTCAAAGTATGATTGTGTGTTATCCATGTAACAGCATGCCACAAAATAACATTAGTGGTATGCCCCAGAATAATATCAGTGGTATACCCCAGAATAACATCAGTGGTATGCCCCAGAATATCAAGAGGTATGCCAAAGAATAACATAAGGGACATGCCACAAAATAACATCAGTGGCATGTCAAAAAATAACATTAAGAACAAGAACCAGAATAACATCAGTAACATGGCCAGAAAAATAAGAAATTTAAGAATATCCTTCAGAAACATGAGAAAAAACTTAAAAGTTGTCTTCGTTGCATATAAAAGATCAAGTCTTGCATATGAAGTACCAGTGTGGAATCTGCACTTAACCAAGCACACAACAAATCAAGAGAAAATTTAATGTTCACAGATTAGTCACAAGACTTGTATGGGAGCTAAAAAGGTTATAGTACTAAAGTGAGGAATGATTTTTTGAACTTAACCTTATAACTCTGAAGAAATGTAAATCTAGAGGATATCTAATATGATTATCAAGTACATACAAAATACTTAAAGTCATAATCAGACATGTTATCACATGTGGAATGATCCCTACTGTGATCAGCTTGAGAAGTTGTTCTCTCATTCCAGTCTAAGGGCAAAGGGACAAATGAAGCTGAACATCTAAGTGAACCATAAACTTGTAAGAAACTGTATTTGCTGAATAAGGATAGTGTAAAGAATGGAAAGAACTAAGGAACAATACTATAGAGGATATATGTGGATTCAAAAATAAATATGACAAATTAATATCAACAATTATGCTAGATAACAGGGCCTGGAGGTAAAGCTCATCCCCTACAAGCATTCATTGTGAGTAAATAAAGCTAGATAATTACACATGCAAATCCTTTCCTAGTATATATGAATCACTCACATATGATGATGTTTTCTATATATTGTAACTTAAATTTTACTTATAGCTGATAATGAAGATCTCACCTGAATAACATTACCCGTTTGCACAATCATGGGTGAATGTGTCACTGGAGCTGAAGGATCCTGTGGGAGAACTTGCAGCATGTTGCCCACTTGGATGACTCTTGATGCTCCCTCACTACTCCCACCCTCACTCCCCACACTGCCTCCCTCACCACCATCATAGGCATAGTGGAACTGGTGCACCTGACAGACAGTGGTGATAAAAATATTGTGGAACAGACAGTGGTGATAAATTTATTGTGGAGCAGACAGTGGCAACAAAAGTGTTATGGGGCTGACAATGGTAATAAAAGTATGATGGTAGACTTACGCTAAATACGAAATTATTCACTGTTACTTTGATCTTAGTACTTGAGCAACTTTCTTTGGAAGGGACATGTCAAACATACAGGACTAAGAACTATTAAGAAATATACAGGAAAGTAAAGATAAGGGTATATTGAATGTAAGTACAGTGGTCCCTCGGTTTTCGCCAAAAATTCGTTCCAGAATGCTGCTAAAGTGCCATTACCGAACGAATTTACTTCCTTAAGAAATAATGTCACGTAGGTTAGTCTATTTCAGACCCCCAAAAATACACTTGCAACAGCACTTACGAAAATACACTTACATAAATGTTCGAGTTTGGAGATGCACGAAAACCGAGGGACCACTGTACAGTAAATTCCAATATAACAAGATCCTGATATAATAAGCTTCTGAAATATTGAACAAAATCAACTGGATAAATTGTATTTTTAATTCCTTTATTTTCAGTGTTTATTGCAATATAATATATTTATAAATTGTATGGGAAGGGGGATAAAAGAGAGTGTAAAAATTATAGGGGAATAAGTTTACTGAGTATACCAGGTAAAGTGTATGGCAGGGTTATTATTGAAAGAATTAGAGGTAAGACAGAGAGTAGGATTGCAGATGAGCAAGGAGGCTTTAGAGTGGGTAGGGGATGTGTAGATCAAGTGTTTACAGTGAAGCATATATGTGAACAGTATTTAGATAAAGGTAGAGAAGTTTTTATTGCATTTATGGATTTAGAAAAGGCATATGATAGAGTGGATAGGGGAGCAATGTGGCAAATGTTGCAAGTGTATGGAATAGGTAGTAAGTTACTGAAGGCTGTAAAGAGTTTTTATGAGGATAGTGAGGCTCAGGTTAGGGTGTGTAGGAGAGAGGGAGATTACTTCCCGGTAAAAGTAGGTCTTAGACAGGGATGTGTAATGTCACCATGGTTGTTTAATATATTTATAGATGGGGTTGTAAAAGAAGTAAATGCTAGGGTGTTGGGGAGAGGGGTGGGATTAAATTATGGAGAATTAAATGCAAAATGGGAGTTGACACAGTTACTTTTGCTGATGATACTGTGCTTATGGGAGATTCTAAAGAAAAGTTGCAAAGGTTAGTGGACGAGTTTGGGATGTGTGTAAAGGTAGAAAGTTAAAGTGAACATAGATAAGAGTAAGGTGATGAGGGTATCAAACGATTTAAATAAAGAAAAATTGGATATCACATTGGAGAGAGGGATTATGGAAGAAGTAAATGTTTTCAGATATTTGGGAGTTGATGTGTCAGCGGATGGGTTTATGAAGGATGAGGTTAACCATAGAATTGATGAAGGAAAAAGGTGAGTGGTGCATTGAGGTATCTGTGGAGACAAAAACGTTATCCATGGAGGCAAAGAAGGGAATGTACGAAAGTATAGTGGTACCAACACTCTTATATGGGTGTGAAGCATGGGTTGCAAATGCTGCAGCGAGGAGGAGGCTGGAGGCAGTGGAGATGTCCTGTCTAAGGGCAATGTGTGGTGTAAATATTATGCAGAAAATTCGGAATGTGGAAATTAGGAGAAGGTGTGGAGTTACTAAAAGTATTTGTCAGAGGGCTGAAGAGGGGTTGTTGAGGTGGTTTGGTCATTTAGAGAGAATGGATCAAAGTAGAATGACTTGGAGAGCGTATAAATCTGTAGGGGAAGGAAGGCGGGGTAGGGGTCGTCCTAGAAAAGGTTGGAGGAAGGGGTAAAGGAGGTTTGTGGGCGAGGGCTTGGACTTCCAGAGGGCATGTGTGAGCGTGTTAGATAGGAGTGAATGGAGACGAATGGTTTTTGGGACATGACGATCTGTTGGAGTGTGAGCAGGGTAACATTGTGTGAAGGGATTCAGGGAAACCAGTTAATTGATTTAGTTGGACTTGAGTCCTGGAAATGGGAAGTACAATGCCTGCACTTTAAAGGAGGGGTCTGGGATAGTGACAGCTGGGAGGGACTTATTCTCAGCTGTCGTATCTGAGCTCCTCTGCAAAGACAGTGATTGTGTATGAGTGTGGTGAAAGTGTTGAATGATGGTGGAAGTTTTTTCTTTTTGGGGATTTTCTTTCTTTTTGGGTCACCCTGCCTCGGTGGGAGACGGCCGACTTGTTGAAAAAAAAAAAAAAAAAAATGTACAATAGTATATTTGGTATACTGTAGAGTACTGTGAATTTAAAATCCATGAATAACACAAAATTATGTCAGCATAGTAAATATTATTCTGTGTTTGAGTTCATTTTAGGTTTCAGAGGCCATAACATCTCTGTAAATATCGCTATTCTGGTTAACATTTGCATTTAGTGATGGAGTGAATGATGATGAAAGTGTTTCTTCTTTTTTGGGTCACCCTGCCTTGGTGGGAAATGGCCAATGTGTTAATAAAACAAATTTGCATTCATAATAAAGAATGATCATAAAGAGATCTGGGCATGGAAAAACTAAACCCATTATGAATGCAACACTATGGTTAATTTTTCAATTAAGGGGCTGTGTCCAGAGCCCTAAAAAAATGGGCACTGCCAAAGAAAACTGGCTACATCTCAGAAAAAATGCTGGATAATCTAATCCTTGAATGAGGAAGCCTGTGAATTCAAGAATGTGACTCTACTATACATGTAGAAAAGAAAAAATTATGTACCTGGACAGGACGTGCTTGGTAGCCCCAGTTGTATACATGTGGCTGTGGATGTTGCTGTTGTATCTGCTTCTGCCGCTCCTCTTCAACATCCACTCCATGTTCCTGTTGAAGTCGTTCGTCAAGTGAGAGTCGTCTGGGTGAATCTCTGGGAGAGGAGGAGGATGAATCCCTAGTGGCACGGCCATACTGTTCTCTTCTAGTAAGCTCAGAATCACTAATCGTTGAATCTGCATCAATTTTAATTGTACCCTCACTACGATTTGAACTTTTGCTGTGCTGTTTGTAGTACGGTTCTATTGGAGCTTTGCTTCTTGGACTATGAGCACGCTCAGACCAGCGCTCGTGGTCCTTATGCTCTGGCTCTTGTTCAGACTCTCTTTCTCGTTCCCAGTCCCAGTTATTCCAACCCCTTTCGTGACGTTCATAATCAAAGTCATCATTAGCAGGTGAAAGAGATCTTCGAGGAGATCTGCGTGGTGATCGCCGAGGGGACCTTCGTGGAGATCTTCTTGGTGATCTTCGGGGAGATCTACGTGGGGGTGATCTACGTAGAGGTGACCTTCGAATAGGGGATCTTCTCAAAGGAGACCTTCTTATGGGAGATCTCCTCAATGGTGATCTCCTAATGGGAGACCTTCTTAATGGAGATCTCCTTATTGGAGATCTCCTTGTAGGAGACCTTCTTAGGGGAGATCTTCTCAGTGGTGATCTGCGTATTGGAGACCTGCTTGAGGGAGATCTACGAAGGGGTGACCTACTCGATGGAGATCTTCGAATAGGTGACCTATGAGGTGATCTGCGAGGGGACCTGTGATGCGACAACCTTCGTGGAGACCTGAGTGGTGATCTATGAGGACTCCAGCGTCGCTGAGGACTTCGTTGGTCTCTCCCTGGAGAGTACTGCGAGCGGTGCTCAGGACTCCTATAATGAGGACTTCTCCAGCCTGGGCTCTGATGACGCTGTCTTTCAGGGCTCCAGAGAGCACTTCTATGAGTAGGACTATGATGGCGAACTAGTCGTCCATCTGGGCTCCTGGAGTCAGGGCTGCAGCTTAGCCTATACTCCTGTCTAATCATATGACCACCCTGAGGACTTGAATACAACCTCTGATCCATACGCATTCCTGGAGATGGTGATCTTTCAGGTGTTCTCTTGACTAGCCTCTCTCCACTGTGATCCCCATGGTACCCTCCTTCGCGAGGAGGTGAAGCAAAATGTCGCCTGGGTGATCTCTCAAGCCCGTCCTTTCCAGTTCTCTCGGGGGTTCTCGGTCCATGAATGAAAGGTCTAACTTTATCTGGACTTCTGCTATGCCTTGAGTCAGGACTAGAAAAATGTGGTCCTATTCTATCATCCCTAACAGGCACAGGGCTAGGACTCTGAAAACGTTTGGGTGAGCGCTTCTCCCTCCCTGGCCTAGTTCCAGATGAATGAACTGGAGACTTAGTTTCACGAAGACCTCGGTTTGATCTACGAGGGCCTGCAGGTTCCTTATTTTTGCCCCTTTCTGGACTGCCACGCTGTCTTTTGTATTCCGGTGACATTTTTCTTTTCCTTTCAGGAGATCTCCGACTTACTATTCTTCTTGGAGACCAACTACTGGACCTTGAGTCTCTGGATCTTCGAGGTGATCTACTTCTCTTTGGAGATTTACTCCTCAAGGGTGTTCTGCTCCTTCTTGGAGATGGACTTCTCTGGGGTGATTTACTCTTCACTAATGTTCTATTACTTTTTGGAGATTTACTTTTTTCATGAGATTGTCCTCTTGGAGATGGCCTGTCTCTTAATGGAGAACTGCTTTTATGGGGGGATCTTCTTCTTTGTGGAGATCTGCTTTTCTGTGAGGAGCGAATTTTTCGAGGTGATCGTGACCTAGATCTTCGAACTCTGCTTTTAGATGAGGATGATG
Organism: Cherax destructor; assembly: GCA_009830355.1. Classification (NCBI taxonomy): domain Eukaryota; kingdom Metazoa; phylum Arthropoda; class Malacostraca; order Decapoda; family Parastacidae; genus Cherax; species Cherax destructor. Next base: position 202,220 of record WNWK01001457.1, on the reverse strand, counting down.
ACATTTGTGGTGAATCATCCCCTTTAATTATCTTCCGATCCTCTGTGTGTTCATCAGTTGAAGATTCCCACATTTTTGAGAGTGGTAAAGCCAGCTTTCGAGGCTCACAGGACTCTGATACAGTATCAGAGGACTCTTCAACATTGTCACCCTCTTCTTCTGAAGGTTTTGCTTTTAAGCATTCCTCCTCCTCTTCTTCATGAAGAAATTCAGGCAACAGCCCCTTCTGTAGACGTTTTACCGTGCTCTGCTTAGAAGCGCCCAATCTAAATGTAATTGGTACTGATCTGGAACTTTTTATTAAAGACTCTTCATATTTGGTATCCTGGGCTTGATCTTCTTCAGTACTCTTCTCAATCCATCTTGTTATCACTTGGTTTGAAATAACTGCTTCTTCTTTATCTTCACTAGGAGATTTTTCACTGTTAGTTTCTTGAGCTTTAAGTGAGTTAGCATCTTTATCTTCATCCAGAATAGGCACTGGAATTGCTGTTGGTGACAGCACTACTACAGGAGGAAGAGGCTTTTCTTGAGAAGGTGGGGAATTTGGCTCAGGAGATTCTACTGAAAGTCCTGAAGGAGCTGAAAGAGAAGCATCTGAGCAAGGAGGGACAGCCTGGGATGCCACTGGCAAGGAAGCAGTCCTCAAGAGAACTGTTGGAGGAGGAACTGATGATGGTGGGACTGACAGTTGAACTGAAGGAGGAGGAACAGACAGAGGAATAAAAGCTGGACGTGCTGAGGGTGGTGGGGCAGTAAATGGCAGTTTTGAAGGTGGAATGGAAGTCTGAGATGCATGCACTCCCATGTTTACTGATGCAATTGGAACATTGGCAGATGGGGAGATAGCAGAAGATACAATTTCTGTTCCTGGAGGTGGAACAGATAATGGAAAAGGTTTATTTTGCTCAGTCGAGGCTGAAAATGTATATGAAGAAGAAGTCTTTTTTGAAATGGAAAATCCACTAGGTGGTGGAACAGAAAGCAAAGAAATACTAGGAGTTCTGGAACTAGTACTGGGTGGTGGTACTGAAGGCAATGGTATACCAGCTGTAGGCATTGGGATTTTCTTTAGATGAGGCACAGCTGCAGAATGAATTGTAGACGGGGCCCCAGGCAATGGGGGTATTGGGATATTCTCAATAGAGGCAGGAAATGGAACTGGTGTAGGAGATGATGGTGGAGAGATAGACACAAAGGGTGAGCCACATCTAGAGGGAGACACAGGCGAGGATGATGATGGTGGACTGGGGGACATGGACATGTTTGATGGACTGTATCGCTCACTCTCTCTCTGAACGACACTTTCATCTCTATCTTTAACAGATACAGAACCAGCTGGTGGATATGGAATATCATCTAATTTAAAGTTCATCACATCAGAAGTAGCTCTCTTGCTTTCATTATATTTAGTGCTATGTGATTCAGGCAAAACTTTATCCACCTTTGGTTTATAGTCTCCTAATTCTTTTGAGTTACGCTCTGATTCCAGACTGGATGATGGACTGAGATCATAACAACCAGAGGTATCACTTATTGGACTCTGAATGTATTCTCCATCTTTAACAGAGTCTCTTGGGACTGTTGGACTATAATGTGGAGAGGATTCTCTTGATCTCCAAGAGTGACTGGTGTTTCCACTGGACTCCTCTTGGTCCCAACTAATTCTATCTTTCTCCCTTTTGTAATTAAATTTTCCTTTACTCTCTTCATCTGAAGATTCATAAGCTGGCTCTATGTGTAACTCCGGTGATGAAACAGGAGATGGTGGTTCTTCGTCGTCGTCATCATCATCTTTATCTTCCAATTCCCCATAATCTAATTCTTCTCTTGTGTCATCATCTGAGGTACCACTATTCTTATCTTCCATTTCATCCTCTTCTGCTGTTAAGTCAATTTCAATTTCACTGCCAGATGTGCGTTTCGGAGGAGTGTACGAAGGGCTGTCATTATCATCATCATGAACAGCAACAGCAGGAGCAGCAGCAACATCACCCTCATCCTCCTCATCTTCATTATCATCCTCATCATCTTCATAATCCTTTTCAAAACCCTTTCTGTTCTGATCATGATCATGATCCTCCTCCTCCTCCTCCTCTTCACATTTTCTTTCACTGAATATTTCTCTCTCTTCATGAGCACTATCACTCTCATCATCAGAATCTTTTCTTTCAAAGCTACTGTCTTCGATATTCTCTTTTCTTTTACTCTCTTTTTCACGGAGCATATTTTTCCACTCTACATCTTTCTTTCCAAAACTTTTTTCTTTAAGTGCCTCTCTTCTTTCGTGTCCTTTTTCACGGACTAATTCCCTCCAGGCTTCAAAATCTTTCTTATCAAATTCTCTATCTCGAACAGGTTCCTTTCTTTCACCTTTCTCCCGCGATGAATCTCTCCATTCTTCCTCGTCTTTATCGTAGTCTTTTTCTCGTGTGCTCTCCCTTCTTTCACTTCCTTTCTCACGGCCTGATTCTCTAAAGTTTTCATAGTCCTCTTTTCTATCGAAACTTCTGCCTCTGAAAAAGTCTCGCCTTTCGGTTCCCTTTTCTCTCCACTCCTCGTGTTCAAATTTCCTGTCGTATCCCCTCTCTCGATAGCCATATCTCCAGTCACCTGGTCTTCCACGGAAACCACCCCTCCTTCCATCAAAATAAAATTTTCTGTAGTTTGCTCTGCCTCTCCATCCCCGGCCTCGGTCTCGGAACGGTCCTCTCCTGTCGAAATCTCTCTCACGATAGTTGCTGCTTCTCCTCTCGTCTTCGTATATTGCTTCAGTTTCATCATCTTTGGACCGACCGACTGATGAATCACTTTCTTCCTCAGACTTAACAGAATCGCTTTCTTCCTCACTCATCTTGGCTGCCTTTTTTCTTTCTCTCTCCTTTCGCTTCAGTTCTTTCTTGGCTTTCTTTTTTGCTTTCTTTTCGGCCTTCTTTTGTTTTCTCTTGGCCTTTTTCAGGCGTTTTTTCCTCTTCTTTTCTAATTTTTCTTGTTTTTTCTTCTCTTCTTCATCTGACTTTGCTTCTTTTACATCTTCTTCATCAATTTTCTCAGTTTCTCTCTCAGAGAAAAAGCTCTCCTCCGAATTCTGACTTGCATTATTATCCTTTTCATCTGAATGAACATCAGATTCAGATTCTAATTCTAATTCCAGCTCATCTTCATTGAGAGATCTCTCCTTTACTTCATTTGCTACATCAGACTCCTCCTCCTCCTCTTCTTCTTCGTCCTCTTGAACTTCATTTAAAGGAGATAATATATTATCTTCTTCCTTGATCTCTTCATCATCCTTCTCTGGCATTCCTCCATCAAGCATTTGCATGAATGCTTCATACTCTTCCGTTAAATCTTCCGAGAAAGGTTTTGCAGATTGCTCTTGTGGCTTTTCACTTTTCACGGTTTTCACATCATTTTCAGAGAGAGAAATTTCCTCTTCAGCAACAATGGGAGGCTCTGATTTTATTTCAGGTTCGTCTTGGAGATCCACTTCTTGTTCAGCAGCATCTTCAACCTTGACACTTTCAGGAACAGTGTGCTCAACTTCCTCATTATCCGAATCCCAACGTGACTTAGTAGCGGCAATAGCCACTTCCTGAACCTGTTTATCAATAACAGTATCAGGTAGAAGTTCTTCTGCATTCCATGATTTAGCAAACCAAGGCCTTGAGACTACAGTGTTAGTAAATTTATCAGTCACTGGTGGTATCTGTGGTTTGGAGATCCAAAAGTTGTCCAAAAACTCCCATGTCTCTGAAGATTCTCTACATTTGAGTTCGTATCTTGAATAATAATGAGCCTTGTATCGGCTTGAATTGATACTGTATGAAATTGATGGCTTTGTGGTGGTGTAATGAATTAGCTGCGCTGGGTATTCTTTCTCCTTTCCATTTAAAGCCAAGGCTTTAACTGGGTACATCATCCTACTTTCTTCATACATTGGCCACTTTTCCTGACCTCTCCCACCTCTACCCCTGTCACGACTGATACTGCGGCTACGCCGTCTGCGGTCCCTGTCACGGCTTCGAGACCTGCTGCGCCTTCTGAACTGTTCTCGACGAACCTGCCTCAGAAGCTCAAAATCAAAATTTTCAGCCTTAAATTCTTGCCAAGACTTGGGAACATGCTTGGGCCTCTTCTTAATTTCTTCTTTAATAACTCTCGCATCAATTTTATCTTCCTTTTCCTCAGATGTCAAATCACTTTTCTTATCTCTTTCTTTATCCTTATCTTTTTCTTTCTCTTTTGCTTTGATTCTTTCTTTCTCCTTTTCAATGGCCTTCTCTTTTTCTCTCTTTTTGTACTCATACTTGTCATTTATTATCTTTTCTTTCAATCTGAAGCGCTCAATTTGTCGTGCTTCATATTCTTCCAGTTTCTGCTTCACTGACTTTCCCATAATTTCAAACCTCTTTAATTCCTCTGGATTGTCAAGGAGTTTAGCAACAGGTGCCAACCCAGGCCCATATGGATTAAACAGCATATTTTTCAACCCAAGAGCTTCTTTAAGTCGTGACTCTTCGTCCCGAATTTGCTCGATAATAGATACTTTCTCCTCTTTCTTTTTCTTCTTTATTTGTGCTCCTGGTTTCTTATCTTTTTTATCAGGTCCCTCTTCCTCCTCTCCTAAAGCAGACTTGGCAGAAGGCTTGGTAGTCTTTGCTAGAGAAAATGATGACATTTTACCCCTTCCAGAAAAGGCCAATAGTCTTTTTTTGGCCTCTTGTTTTCCCAAAAGCTTTGGTAAATTTGTCTTCACACCAATCTTTGTAAGAGGTGTTGATGGATCAGCAGGGGGAGAGGGAGAAGTAGTTGATGTAGCTGCAGGAGTAGAAGGAACAGTCACTGTAGTAGTAGTAGTCATAGTGGTACTAGTAGTGGTAGTACTAGTAGCAGTAATCGGAGAGGTATCAACTGGTACAGAAATGGAAGGTGTAATGGCAGTGGAGGTAATAGTAGAAGCAGCAGAAGTAGTACTAATATCACCAGCAGTAGTGGAAGAATGAGTAGTAATAGATGTAACAGAAGCAGTACTAGTTAAAACAGGAGTAATTGGGGTGGGAATGGAAGCAGTACTAGCAACTGCAGCAAATGATGGTGGTGGGTCCCTCTCATCATCATCTGCCGTTACACGGCTTGGCGAGTACCTGCAAGCAGGATTCAATTAATAGCAAAAGTAAAACAGTACACATTACAAAATAGCATAATTAAAACAAACACATTAATAGTCCTATACCTCCCAGTCTCTATGGACATTGGTTACACCCACAAAACACATCAACTCCACATGATATCCAACACCCTAGACACATGACAGACACGAATGTCAAAGTAATGTAGAGAACTGTATACACATATGATGAACTTACAGATAAAACTCAAGAATTAAAAGAAGGAATCCCAACCTTAATCACAATTATGGAATTCAAGTTAACCATATGATTGCTTGTGCTGTTTTCCCAAAGGTATATATAGGAGAGAAAAGGATGAAGGGAGGAAGGAGTAGCATTACTAATCAACACTGGATCAAAATTCAAATACACATCAAATACATGACAAATACAGGCATCAATGATTTCTCAGATTACACAGAGCGAATGATTGCAGTAGATCTTCATTTATTACAATTCCCTATTAAGCGAAGTCGCAACAACTTCTAAAATGTACCGTGAAATAAAATTTATGTAAATAAAAATGTTTTAAAGAATGATAAACAAACTATATAATATATATATATATATATATATATATATATATATATATATATATATATATATATATATATATATATATATATATATATATATATACAGTGGTACCTCGACTTACGATGGTCCCAAACTCACCCTTTATGTAAGTTTATTTTTTAAATGCCTTTGTAAGTGTAATTTTGGGGTCTAAAAGGACTAGTCTATTTTACAACATTTCTTAAGGAGATAAATTCGTTTGGTAATGGCACTTGAACAGCATTCTGGAATGAAAAATATCGTAAGTCGAGGTACCACTGTATATATATACAGTGGTACCGACTTACGATATTTTCATTCAGAATGCTGTTCAATGCCATTACAACATTATCTCCTTAGAAATGTTGTAAATAGACTAGTCCTAGACCCCAAAATTACACTTACAAAAGCATTTAAAAATAAACTTACATAAAGGTGAGTTTGGGACCATCGTAAGTCGAGGTACCACTGTATTATACACACAAATTATAAATTCTCTCTGAATATTTCTGGATAAAAACACTTTACGAATAAAAACATTTATGTATATGCTGAAAGCTAATGAAGATGAGCATTAAATAGATTAAAGGTATTGTCTTGAATTTTTTATAGCATTATATATCAATATGTTTAATGTTTTTATATTTTTCTAAATATATTAAAGGAAACATCCATCTAATATGACTAGTGATAATCATATGACTATAGTAATGATCATATGACTATAGTAATGATCATATGACTGTAGTGATGCTCATATGACTATAGTGATGGTCATATTACTTGATAATGGTCCAGGATGGACCAAAATGCCTTCTAAAGATTTGTTGCCAATTTTACATTGGTTGAGAATGAAATAAATAAGCTGCTAAATGTAATATAATGAGCAATATGTCAAACTACAGCATTTTATGTAAAATGTTTACCTCTCGGCAACAGCAGGAGGAAAGATATCCACAGGCATCCTGTTGAACATGGGTGGTAACGGCTGTGGTCCTGGCAGACGTGGAGGGGGAGTCGTAATATACGGCGACATACCCGGAGGCGGTATGCTGAATATGGGCGGTGGCACCGACATATCGGGTGGAGGACCAGGGGGTAAGAGGATGCGAGGTGGTCTAGCATGTGGAACTAGCATACTGCCTCTGTGTACTATAGGAGGTGGTGGTCCTCTGGGTGGTCTACACCCAAGTGGGAGGGGGATCTCATCTGGTAAGGGGATGTCCATGGTGGACAAACTTGCGTTGTACTGCTCACTCTAAATTTTCACTGGTGACCTAGAAAAATAAGAGCATTATTAAACAGATGCTTGACTTCACAATTATTGTACTGTAATGCACAAATCTATATTATAATACTGTGCTTATACACAAATGGAAGTGGCAATTTTAAGCATAAAACAGGCCTAAACTTTCAATACAGTCCAGGTTTCCAGTGTTGTATGCAATGCCAGATTCCTATCGGTAATTCCATGTGTTTGAAATATATGAATATTCTCTGTATGTGAACTGTGAGGTTTGCAAAATATAATGAAGATTCTTATTATAGAGAATTAAGTGTTGATGGCATGATTTAAGCTTTGTAGAGCTACCACAACCTGGAACACATCTATAGAATAAAGTTAAAACAGCTATAATGGCTTAACTTCCCATACAATACTGCATATAGTATCATACACTGCATGACAACATTCAACATTTTGGTCAAACTTCAACAATAGAAAAGCTGCAAATTGAAAATTAATAACAATATTTTGATTAAATGTTTTTCTATATAATCTACACACAAGAGGGGCAGTCAAGCAAGTTTCATCTATACTTCACAACCCTGGCTCTGTGTTACATTCTTCCAGTGGCACAGTTAACTGTCGGGTACAGTACATCTAACTCAGCTCTACCACCTTAATGATGATAAAACACAAGTTCAACACACAAGTATGCTGATAAAACACACGTTCAACATACAAGCCTAAAAAATTAGAAAACAGGCAAAGGTACTTGTGTGAGTACATATACTTTCTCCACAAAAAACAAATCCAGCAGAACAGAATTTATACAAGAATTCATTTTAATTAACTGTACCACAATTACACACCGGATATTAACCATACTGCATGCACATGACATTATACATGATACAGTATTTTGTTTCTAATATTAATTTTACAATAATAAAAATACTTTCGAGTCTGGTGATAACTTATTTGATATTAGAATATATGCTAGCCTGATCACCAACATTAAAAAAACATGAATCAGCCATCAAATGAAATTCAGCAAAAACCTGAAATTGAAATGTTAAAGAAAATAATTTAAACAGATTTAAACAGCATATTAAAATTCTTTGCATAGTGTACTCAATAATAATAAAACAATGGCAATTCACTGATAAAAAAATTATATTGTAATTAAAAAAAATGATACAGTAACACAAGAGCCGACTCTCCAAACATCACAATCGTAGCATACTACAGTAATAATAATAATAATAATAATAATAATAATAATAATAGTTTATTTCAGCATGATACAATGTTTGTACAAAGGTGAATGACATTTGGGTGTACATGCCGAAAGCCCCTATACAGTGGAACCTTGGTACTCGAACAGCTCCCTACTCGAACAAAGCTCAGCACTCGACCAAACAAAGACGACCTGCCAGAACTTAGCTGTAAACTATTTCGTGTTTCATGACATTTTTTGGTGTTTTTTATATTATTTGCATAAATAAAGTCACCATGGGGCCTATAAGATAAGTGGTAACAGCAAACCAAAAAGAAAATTGGTTGGGAAGAATTTGTTTGATACTCGAACGGACTGACACTCGAACAGCCTTCTGGAATGAATTAAGTTCGAGTACCGAGGTTCCACTGCATATGCAAAGCATTTCAGGCAAACCTAAGACTTAAGATTAATAAGGCAATAACAATAAGGTGTAAATAAAAGGTAAATAAAGTATAAATTTGTATAATGAGGAAAGAAAACTTGAAGAATGTGTATGTTTAGGTATGGTTGGCTCCACAAGTTTAAACTGTGCAATATTAAATTTACTTGTGAACGTGCATCTGCTCATCGTGCTGTTGCCTGGAATTTCATTGCAGAATTTGAGGAAATAATTTCTGAGTGTCTACAAGCCAGATCAAATGTGTAATGATGATGAGACAAGAATTTATTGTAAGATGCTGTCTAGATTGTATATCAGCCTTCAAGAAAAAGGTGCATTTGGAGTCAAGACAGCAAAGGATCATTTCAGTTTCGGTGTGGTAATGCATCAGGTGATTTTAAGTGTAAGCCCAGAACCATGAATTTAAGAATCTCCTCACTCTTGATACATCCTGTACTCATCCTGAGCTTCTGGAGGATGTGCACCCACGTGTGAAAGTTGTCTTTTAACACCCAAATAAGATGTTTTGATACAATAACTCAATCAATTACTTATTAGGATATTTAAATGCAACTACACATGCAGGGTGGTGCAGAAACTCATGGCAGCAGACACTCACTCAGAGCTTGGTGTGCCAGAGTTCCGGCATAAATTTAACACTGCAGATGGAATTTACAAAATCAAAATTGCATAGAATGAAGTGCCCCAATCAACACTGAATGCAGGCTGGAGAAAATTATTGTCTACTATAGTGGAACCTCGGTTTTCGTCATTAATTTGTACCATAAAGTCCGACGAAAACCGAATTCGACAAAAACTGAAGCAATATTTCCCACAAGAAATAATGTAAATCTAATTAATCCATTCCAGGCACCAAAAAGTATTAACAAAAAAAAAAACATTTTAAAGAGAATAACTTTAGTTTTACATACAGAAAACAATGAGAAATAAATATAAATGACTAATGAAATGGATAAATGAACATTTAATATCACTTTTACCTTTATTGAAAACTCTTGTTGGCGTATAGAAGACGTAAGGAGGGGAGAGGGAGGAGGGGAGAGGTTATTGGTTGGAAGGGGAATCCCCCTCCATAAGGACTTCAGGTATCAAGTCCCTATCTGGGGTTACTTCCCGTCTGTCTTTTACTGGCACTGAACCCCTGTTGCACAAAAAATCTGTCCAGAGAGGTCTGCTTCTGGCATCTCTAAGATTTACCTAAAATGGGACAAGGCTGTTGCAGACATGGCATGCAACAGCTTTGTTAGGGTGATATTTCTCCACAAAACTTTGCAACTCACTCCACTTTGCACACATGTCCCTAATCACTGAAGAAGGCACATTCTCCCCTCTCTCTTCCTCCTCCTCCTCTGAAGCAATTTCCTCAGCTGTAATCTGATGCTGTTCCAGTTGAAGGTGTTACAGCTCTTCAGTGGTTAGCTCTTCCCAGTGGTTTTCCACCAACTCTTCCACATCCTGGCCACTCACATCCAACCCCAACGCCACTTTTGTACTTTGCTACGAGTTCTTTCTTGAATTCTATCGTGTTTCTCGCCTTCTTTATCAAAGAGCAGGCACTCGGAACTTTCTTTGGCCCCATGGTGGTTTATTTAGCAGTCACTCAATAAACAAGCACAAAAAACAATGGATTATTATGAAATGTTTCGGATGAATGCGCAGAGTAATGCTCACTCGACGAGAAACAAAGCCAGACTGATTCAGAACACGTGGGATGCTTTGTGTTGGCATGGGCAGGTGGACATGTTCGGTACAGCGACTGACAAAAACTGAGGTGATGAACAAAAACTGGGACCAAATTTTGACGAAAAAAGTTGTCAAAAACCGAGGCAAACGAAAACCGAGATTCCACTGTACTATAGTGAATAATTTCACAGGTTTTACCCTCAGTAGAAAGTTGAGTCTAGGAAACTGGCTTTGGCAAGGAGATTGCCAGGTGAGGGCACTGAAGATATAGAGCCTGAAGATATGAATGAACTCTTTAATGATAAAGAACTGCAGAGGAAATGTTGGTGGAACTCAATTCACGGATAAAAAAAAAAAGGCTTATAATATTAGAGGATAAGGAAGAACTTGCATATAAACAACTAACAATGCAACAGTTATGTGAGCAGTTCCATGCAGTTGCTAAACTGTAAACTTTTTCCACTGAACAGGACCATAACACATCTAGAAGTATTGTTCTAAAGTGGGGACTGAAGCAGCTGATGATGCCTGATTGTCAGCTGTATAAAGTACTGTAGAGTAAAACAAACCAGATGCATTACCACCATCTAACAACACATCTGCACTGACATCAGTCACAGAATCTCAGAAATCAACCTCAACCCAGTAGGGGGTCACATCCTCTCTCTTCACACCTTTCAAGATCATGGACATGGACCAGCAACCAGAATTTAAAGAAAGAGAAAATTAATTTATATAACCTTTTCTAGCTACATTTTAATTATGTGCACCCTGATACATCCACTTAGGTGTTTTGGGGAGTCTCAGGAATGTAACCTTATTTTTCCCATACATTCTTCAGTTCATTTTACAATATACAGTGGTACCTCGGTTAACGATATTTTTTCGTTCCAGAATGCTGTTCAAGTGCCATTACCAAACGAATTTATCCTCATAAGGAATAGTGTAAAATAGATTAGTCCTTCTAGACCTGCAAAAATACACTTACAAAAGCATTTAAAAAAAATAAACTTACATAAAAGGACGAGTTTGGGGACCATCGTTAACCGAGGTACCACTGTACTTTATTTACACACTATTTTCTTAAATCTTTAGCAAGCCTCTATCTAGTACATTTACTGCATTAGTTCAAAGTCCTTTCTCTTTTATGAATACAAAATGCCATTAATGTCATTTTTTTCTTTAACTTACTCAAAGAACAGTACACAAAATGAATGATAACTTTTGAAATGTATTCTTTCCCTGGGAATTGAGGACATGAGCATACAGTACTATACTGTGACAACTTATCTTTTCAATAATTGTCAGTGTCATGCTTGAATGGCTAATCTGAAAGCAGCTAAATAAAAAATCAAGACTGCACCACCTGGTCATCTACATTTATGAAGATGTTTTCCCAACCAGTGACTTTTTTAATCCAATACAGAGATTATATTGAATAATGGAAACAGTGGAAGAAATAGAGAGGTCATTTTGAGGTGTTCAGTCCCTCAGCCTTGATGGAAGGTGTTCAGTCCCTTAACCTTAATGTAACTAAAGTAGATAAATGAGGATGAAGACATATACTGGAACCAGAGAAGAGGTGCAGCAATTAAAGACTGTCACAGGTGGGCCATACCACTACCTACTTTCACTCACTGTCACAGGTGGGCAGGACCTATGTCTCCAATTGCTGCACCTCTCCTCTGGTTCCAGCATGCAAGTCTCTAGCCTTGTGCATTTGGTTTTCAGCAGGGAGTAGCACAGATTGTGACATGCTGAAAATATCTTCTTTCAGAACAACTAAATGGCTTGAAACTTTTGAAAAGTACAATCAGCCTCATAGCATAAGGTTTGGTGGTGAGAGTCCATGAGTTGAACATGTTGCTGTCGAAAGTTTTCCTCCTGATTTTCCAATTATCCACTCAAAAGTGTCATGGAATGAAGTACCCCAGTCAACTATAAATGCAGATGGGAGTTAATTATGGCCTTCTGTGGTAAATAATTTCTCTGATTTACCCTCAGTAAGGAGTCATATCCAAGAAATTGTTTCTGGCAAGGACAGGTGTGACATGAATACTTTGATAATATACATGAGCAAGATATAAATGAACTGTTAGAAGAGGATGATGAAAAACCAAATGCAGAAGAAATGCTGGTGGGGCTCATTGGCATCAAGGAACCTCCCTTGAGGGGATAATTTTGTTTTCTGGCACTTACTGCCTTGGTCTAGATTCAGTTCCATTGTTGTACCACTCTCTCCAAACAAAAACACTTTAGCATTCTTCCTGCATCGATTTTTTTTCTCATTTTAAAACTGGGGTCGCTTGTTCTTTTTAGTTGGTGCTAAAAAATCTTTCAAAATTATTTTTCTCCTTTTATGGTCTTCCATCTGTTATCATCCAACAAGGACATTTTTAGGATTTTCTGTACCTCTGGCAGCTATTTTGGAGTTTATCTTTTGGCTTTTTCTATTTTATCTTGAGATTTCTTAGGCGCAGATGCCACACCATTACTGAGTAACCCAGTTTTGACCGATGTAAGCATTTCTTTTTTTTGTAGCATTTCCTCTTTCACATCTTATAGTTAAATATAGATTGTGTTGCATGTGTTTCTTATGACTACATGTAATTTTTTCTTCTTGTGACACTATTGTCCATGCCGACTCCTAGATTCTCTCTCTCTCTCTCTCTCTCTCCAATGCTTTTAAAATTTTGTCACATGATCTTATACATTCTTCACGTAGCCCCTTATTTCCATTACATAGTACCAATCTACCAATACATTAAATTACATAATTCATCACACCATTTGCTCAATGTATCAAATTGTAAATGTGGGACTAGTAATTATTTTTATTACTTATTTTGCAAAGGACTGAATGCTGATGGTTCCTGTGATCATAGATACCTCTGCAGCTTGGTCCAAGACCAGGCCTCCTGCTTGACAGTTTAGTCAGTCAGGCTATTTGTGCTTGTGAAATACAATCCAAGATGGGTACCATAATTTGGCTAATTAAGAATGTTTTGAAAGATTGTCAGTTCTCTCTTGAGGTCTGGTAGTAATTAATTACCTTTTAATTAAAAGATTAAACCATATAGATCATGCAGTGCAACATGGTAGAGGAAGGAGTTGGGAAGGGGGGGGGGAGGCTGATGTCTGTGGGAAGAAGTGCGAAGAGTGGGATCATGTACTCAAGAAGAAAGTCAAAGTTAGTGTAATTAGTCACTTTCAGTTAAGAAATCATTGTCTTTGTATTAAAAGCATCATTGTCTTTCTGTATTAAAGGTTGTGCAGCAAAGTGGTGATATCAAGGTGTTGAAGGTTAGAAAGGAGTTGAAAAGTCTTGGATCCTTTATACAGTGGACCCCCGAGTTTCGTAAAAACTTCACTCCTGAAGTCTGCTCAAGTGCCATTACCGAACGAATTTACCCCCTTAAGAAAAAATGTCACGTAGGTTAGTCTATTTCAGACCCCCAAAAATACTTTTCCACAAGCACTTACAATATTATACTTACATAAATGTACGATTTCCGGGGTTTACGAAACTCGGGGGTCCACTGTATAATAGTGCACTTATTGCATTCCCACTTTTCATGAGTATGTTATACTCTCTGCTGCACATTTTGCTCTCATTTGGGATCGTTTCAATGTCCCAATTTGAATCCAATCTCTTCTGTTCTTTCAAGGGTAAACTATATCTCATCTGCATTCCAGGGATTACAGTTAGAAAGACCTCATGCTTCCAATAATTTTTATGTTTGAATTGATATAGGTCAACATTCCCTCTACATTTTCGAATCTGCACTTTCATCTACCTTCAATGGGGCTGTGTACAGCAATACTCCTGTCTAGAGAGTATGTACTAATACAGTAATATAACTAGGATATAATAAAATTAATAATAACTGGTTAGTGAGTATGTATGGTGTGAAGTCAAGACACTGCAAGACTGGCAACCAGTGTACTACTGTTCAGGATACCTTGCATGTTGGCATGCAAGGTATTACTGTTGTCTGGTGTAATTTTACAAGTTCCTAGTTCTGTATTGATTTTTGGGGGGCTGGGGGGGGGGAAGTGGTAGACTTAAAGTTATTGTACTACCGGTAAAGGATTCAAGAATACAACTTTCATTTTTCCAAATTTTTATTTTTAGAATTTTCCCTGTAAAATCACATACTGTAAATGAAATAGTGAGAAACATGCATGTGACAACAGTCAACTTTAAAATAACCTTTAGATATATGGAAGGAAAAAAAATGCTCACAACATATTAAACGAACTCAAATACGCAACAGACACATGATAAAAAATGAGAAAAGTTATTTATAAGAGCAAACTGCCTGGCATGAGCTAGTGGGACTGCTGCAGTGCTCCTCTATTCTTACATTATTATGTCCAATCTACAAAAAAATATTTCAGAGCTACAAAACTGTTCTTATAGTTAAAAAAATAAAAGTTCCAGAGAGAGAGAGAGAGAGAGAGAGAGAGAGGGAGGCTGAAAATATTGGACATGTCATTTTGACTGATAACAGGGAAAAGAGACATGATAACCATAGAAGATTATACAAGAAAGGAGAAAGTATTTATAAGTACAATTTCCCAACAGCATTAGTTGGTAGAACAAGAGGCCATACCTATAAACTAAGGAATATTGTAAGTTTTTTCTTTATAAGCAATTGCTAGAGCAATGGAATAGGTTACAAGAGGTAGCAAGTGATACAATCATTGAAAAAAATACACAACTTTATATGACAAAATAATGAAGATGGGACACCACATGATTAGCGCTGCTCCTGTATCTGCAAATAAGTAATTATATTAGAGTGCAAAATTTAAAAATATAAATGAAAGAATATTTAATACACTTAATGAATTACTACAAAAAGGTAACATGAAAAGCCCGATTGTAATGGGGGATTACATATACAAGATAGCAGACCCCCGGTTTTTGTAATTAATCCGTTCCAGAAGGTTGCCCGAAATCCGAAATGGCCGAAAACCGAAGTAATATTTCCCATAAGAAATAATGTAAATCCAATTACGTAATCCATTTCAGACACCCAAAAATATTAAGAAATAAATTTTATAGAGAATAACTAAAGTGTTGCAGCTCTTCAGTGATTAGTACATTCATTACTTACCATAAAATATTTGTAGTCTTAATGTAGGGCGAGAGGTGAGTATTTATTTGTAGGAAGTCAGTGTAGGTAGCCGGTAGATGTAGGTACACTATGTAGGTAGACGTATGTAGTTTGCCTGGGCTGTATCTACCGTGGCCCATAATAATATTACCATCGACATACCATGTTCACCGAGTTTAATCATTTCTAACAACTACCTTTAGATGCCATCATAAACAAAGGCAGAAGTAATGACTAATTCATGCCGAGAATTGTAAAGAAAAGCGTTAAGGGCGGCAATGACTGGGCCAGACAGCAGATATCATACAGTTTTCCCTCCACCCAACTCACCACTCAATAGCATATAAAAATTGCATGTTTATATGCTATGAAGTAACGTGTTTTTTTTTATATACAGTGGACCCCGAGTATCGGCTACCCTGAGTATCGGCCGACTCATGTTTCGGTCGCTTTTTTCAGCCTAATTTTGGCCCGACTATCGGCCATTTCCCCGTGTTTTGGCTGGCGTACCAGACCTGTCCACCTGCCCGCACTTGCGCACCTCCCTGCGCAGGCGTCGTGAGCCAGTCTAGCTTTGTTTAGCATTGAGTGAACATTACCCGGTGTGCTCATCCAAACGTTTCACAATAAATTCATTGTGTTTAGTGCTTGTTTATTGATTGTGACTGTGAAATAAGCTACCATGGGCCCAAATAAACTTCATAGTGCTAGCCCTTTGGTAAAGAAAGTGACAAACACGATAGAATTGAAGAAAGAAATTGTAGCAAAGTACCAAAGTGGAGGAAGAAGAGAGAGGGGAGAATTTGCCTTCTTCAGTGATTCTACGATATGTACGATACTAAAGCAGCACAAGTCGATAAAGGCTATAGCTATAAGCGATTAAGCGATTGAAAAATGACGACACGAAACTTAACTCCATTGTTGTTTGAGGTATATAGGGGCACTGAGACTAACGCTGCCCTCTGCCACCATCTCTTCCAAGGCAAGTTAATGCTACATTTCTTATTTATAAAGTGTAAATATTTCTTATTTATAAATTAAAGTGTAAATATTTCTTATTTATAAATTAAAGTGTAAATATTTCTTATTTATAATTACGTACATTGTTTCAGTGTGAATAGTGGTGGTGGCTTCTGCTGCTGCCCACCACCACCACTATATGTACAGCTTATGGTCAGTGACCCTTATAATTATTATTATAATAAAATAGAAGCGCTAAACCACAGGGGTTATACAGCACTGCAGGTTATTGTAGGATGCAGGGAGAGTGGGTTGTAAGAGGGAGATGGATGATTAGTAGGGTATGGAGTGCAAGATGACGGTGGATAGTGCAGGGGTGGAGGGTAGCAAAAGATCGAGGTAGAAGGGACTGAGGGAGGTGCTAGAGGTATAATCTTCAGAGTTTGTGTAGTAAGTCAGTTTCTGTCAAAAAGTCAATGAGAGAGTCAGGATTAAAGGAGGGTCCATCTGCAAAGTGACCCTTATAAACCCAACAACAATAACACTACCGCCAGTCCTCTCAAACATAATGACATATTTTATTCATTCTAGAGTATATATCATGTTTCAATGTTAATAATATTGTTTATTATGTCATATTTGATGAATTGTGCTAGATAAATAAGCTGTAGAGTTGATATTAGTGTCATGTTGAAGGACTATCTTGTCCTGTCTCCAAACTCTCCTGCCTCTCTCATACGCCAACAAAAGTCTTCAATAAAGGTAAAACTGATTTAAATATTCATTTATCCATTAAAATTAGTGCTTTATATTTATTTCTCATTGTTTTTTGTATGTAAAACTATAGTATTTATTCTTTAAAAAAATTAATTTTTTTTTGTCAATATTTTTGGGTGGAAACGGATTAATTGTATTTACATTATTTCTTATGGGAAATATTAGTTCGATTTTCGGCCAGTTCAAGTTGAGGCCTAGCTCCTGGAACAGATTACGGCCGATACTCGAGGGTCCACTGTAATCTTGAAGAAATATCATAGATGGATTAATGAAAATGTCTATATTAACCTAATATAGGACATTTAATGCCTAAGAGTGAGTCTTAAGTTTTGGCCGTTTTGAGTTTTGACAACTTTTTCGGCAAAATTTTGTTTTGAGTTTCGAACAGTGTACTGAGTTTTGGCCACCGTATCAGACCTGTCCGCCTTCCCGCACAGGTGTCGTGAGTCAGTGTGGCTTTGTTTTTCAAGTGAACATTACCCTGCGTACTCATCCAAACATTTCACAATAATTCATTGTTTTGTGCTTGTTGATTGAGTGCGACTGCTCACAATTAACCACGAGAGTGGTCTGGAATGTTGGGTGGTCTGGAACGGATTAATTGGATTTACATTATTTCTTATGGGAAATATTGCTTTGACTTTCGGCCGAGCTTCTGGAACGGATTGCGGCCGAAACTCAGGGTACCACTGTATGAGCAGCTCAGGTTCACACGTCTGGTACCAATGATTTCCAAGCGGATGCTCGAAATCCGGGGAAAATTTCGCCAAAAAAAAAAGTGCTCGAAATCCAAATTGCTCGATTTCTGAACTGGCCGAAAACCAGGGGTCCACTGTAAACTGGATCAAGTATATAGCCGAAAATAAAATAAACGAATTGTGCTAGCTTGTTTAGAATATTGTTCAGTGTTGAAGATGGCTCCGTTCAAGGCAGAAGAGATATCAGAGCTGGAAAAGATAGAGGATTACTTACTGGCTGCATAGGGCCAGTAAATCATTTAATCTATTGGGAATACCTCAAAGTACCTGGAATGGAAATACTTTTTGAAGCAAAGACATAATACCTGATATATTTATAAGAAATACTTGATGGCCTAGTCCCAGATCTACACATAACCATGACAATTAACTGGAGTAAGCAATATGGAAGTATAAATAGACAAAGTGTAAATCAGGGACACCACGGGCACAATAAGAAAACACAACCAATAGCCACAGTCCAGAACTAATCAACCTGTTACTAGCAGATATAAGAACAAGTGCACAAGTTCTCAAGAGGAAACTCTGGATCACTATCTCAGTGAAGTGCTATATCAACCACACTGATGTTTATACAAGCCAACAGGCTGCCAACAACAACAAGTTGGTTAAATGATGAAGTATAAACAAGATACAGAATAAAATAAGTTTTAAAACGTGTGAAAATGGAACATGACAAACTATTGAAAAAATGCAGGACTCTCAAGAATATTTAATAATGAGAAGTTAAAAATTTGGTGCTGTAAGCATAAAGAACAAGACATGTATAATAATATGCAATATTAAAAAAATAATAATACTGAAAGTGTTTAAAATACTACAGTGGTACCCCGACTTACGATGGTCTCCAAACACACCCTTTTATGTAAGTTTATTTTTTTAAATGCTTTTGTAAGTGTAATTTTGGGGGTCTAAAAGGACTAGTCTATTTTACATCATTTCTTATGGAGATAAATTCGTTTGGTAATGGCACTTGAACAGCATTCTGGAATGAAAAAATATCGTAAGTCGGGGTACCACTGTATTTGAATAAACAATAGGTACTGCATGCATTTTTTTTGCAGACAAATTCGATATTAGGCTTAAAATGGCACTTTTTATTTTTAATACCACTTAATGAGTTCCATAATACTCCAGTTATCATGTACAAAAGCAACTATTCAGAAGTGTAGTTAAAAAATTCCATAAAGAAATAATACAAGCACAAGTAATATAAATATACATATTTCTCAGTTATACAGGTTGAAATCCAGGTAAAAATATGACTAGTGTACCACAGCCACTGTCTAACAGGTAAAAAAAATTAAGTAACCCTGCTAGCTGCTATTTGAAACTTTTTCTAAAGGCAGTACTAAAAACTAAACGATTAACAAATTTCTTACACAAAAAAAAACTTACATATATGGTCAATCAATATTGGGTATGAATAAACATTCCCCTATTCCATGTCCACGATCACATGGTGCTAATTTCTTTAAAAACATGAAGGAAGAGAATTTATTTCCCATATTCCTTTACAATTTAATATTTACCTAATTTTACCACTGGGTCAAGAGACATTTTAACCCCTTCGGTGTTGGTCCCATAATATTAAGGCTTTGAAGTCAGTGTCGGTTCTGTAATACTACACCAAAATTCTAGCGGCTTCAAATCGGTCGGGAGAAAGCTGGTAGGACTACATGTGAGGGAATGGGCTTGTGTGGTCAGTGCGTGCAGTATAAAAAAAAGTCCTGCAGCATGTAGCGCATGAGGAAAAAAAAACTGTGACAGTGTTTTTGGTTTAAAACAGCAACTTTGTGGTGTATTTTCGTATGGTTTTTATGGTTGTATTCTAGTTTTCTTGGTATCATTTGATACAATTGAACATATATTACAGAAATAAAGATGATCCTGAATGGTTTACAGATTCAAGTACAGTGGTACCTCGAGTTACGATGGTCCCCAAAATCGCCCTTTTATGTAAGTTTATTTTTTTAAATGCTTTTGTAAGTATATTTTTGGGGGTGTAAAAGGACTAGTCTATTTTACATTATTCCTTATGGGGATAAATTCGTTTGGTAATGGCACTTGAACAGCATTCTCGAACGAAAAAATATCGTAACTCGAGGTACCACTGTACCTTGAAATTGAGCTCAAAGTAGTGGAAATGTTCAATTTTTGCTGATGTTCAAGAGTAAACAAATCACGTTGCGAGTCCAATACACATCAACTGGTGGGTCTAATATGCATTCACGAATGAGCTGCTATTAGTTAAACAATTATTACAATAATGCAGTAGTCTGCATAACAGCAAATCTATTTTTTGTGAATAAAAATTCAAAATGAAAAGCAAGCGTAATGTAAGAGAGGCCAGGAGACATGACTAATGAACAGAGAAAATGTTATTTTAGTGCCAGGAATGTCTACATTGTTTATTCTAGACCCTATTTTAAAATTGGCCTTTCTTGAATTTGTGTGAAATTGGCCAAATCAGTAATTTTTGATCACTTTATTGGGTAGTTGAAATAAGTAAATGGGCAGTTTCTTGTAGTCAGTTGATAGAATAAAAGGAGTACTAGGGAAATAGCTATGAGTTTGGTCAACTGGAACAATGGAATTGGCCAAAATAGGGCTCAATGTGGGGGAAATCGCAAATGCATAAATATTGCTGAGACCGCTAACTTTGTGAGAGCGTAATTCCATAAGTTTTCTATCAAATTTCGTACTTTTGATTTCATTACCTTCGGAAAAAGATTCTCTATCATTTCAAAAGAAAAAAAAATATATTTTTTTTAAATTCTTCAACCCTGAGAGCAAGTTTGCGAACAGGGGTCGTGACATTCAAAGGGTTAGAGGATACAACTGCTGAGTTGAGATACACAGAACAATACTCTATAAGAGCACTTCAGTAGCCAATCAGTAGTAAGTCATTTACAAAAATATCAGCACAGTAAATTTCAGGCACTAGGTATATTTTCTCCAACAAGCTTATGGAGGATTAAGCTGTTACAACTTCTTAAGCTGAATTAACTACACTGATTCCAACATTTCAGAGAAAATAATAAAAATACACACTAAACCATGTATACTTCAAGAAAAAATCTATCAAAAACAAATTTTAAATACAAAGTGTACTGTATCCACAAATACTGTATTCATTAGCCAAAATCAACTGAGAAAAATAGAACAGGAATACTATAAGAGTCATATTATGAATATGTTCATGCTGTGATTCAATGATTCCTTACAAGCAAAGTAACATTAATACTGTTTATATATAAGAGATCAATCAAATACTGAATCAAATAC
The DNA here is from genome assembly GCA_009830355.1 of Cherax destructor. NCBI lineage: Eukaryota > Metazoa > Arthropoda > Malacostraca > Decapoda > Parastacidae > Cherax > Cherax destructor. The sequence continues at coordinate 181,004 of WNWK01001457.1, read as the reverse complement.
TGTATAATATATTGTAAGTTATAAGAGATTACCTGATTACAGGATAGAAAAAAAAGTTAAAATACACCATATAGGACAGTATTCACAAACCTTCAGCAACGTACACAAAAGACAAGAGACTTCAAAATATACACGTCAACATACTAAATATAATTTAGTTGACCATTTTTGCAAAGCAGCATTTGAGGCAGGCCATGAGAAGGCAGTGATGATGTTGATACTTGGGATCTTATTGAAGGCTAACTCATTTACTTCTTCGCAGGACACAGATGCTATTATCATCCTCAAGCGAGATAGCGAGTGATGCTGCAGATATCAGATTGCCATGTGAGACTTGAGTAGTCAGCCTCATTCCTTGAAATGTAACTGTAATATTTACTGTATTATTAGTAATATGATTTATTTGTGAAGTTACAACTGCTGAACAGTACAATCAAAATAACAAATCAGTCTCGGTCTTGACAGACGACTACCTCCCAAAAATGTTATACAATTTCCATATAAAAAGTGACCCTGAGGATATTCTGACAATGCTCCTAAAAGCCCAAAGAAAGCCCTAACTATAATTTTGTTAAGAATTTTTGAAGTTAGCATGAACAGTGAAACTCTCTTTTAAGAAGGCATTCAGCCTGTTGATTTTCTTTACAAAGTTAGCAATTGATTTTGCTGAAAAGTTCTATGCTAAATTATTATAATAGGTAATTTAAAGAAACTCTCATTCTAATCTAAATGACAGTTTTGGAATTAGTATGCTTTTCTTTTCTTAAAATTGCCTTTCTAGCATTATTTTAAATTACGTACTGTACTGTCTGTGAATTCTTCATCAGCACAAAAACAACTGACAAAATTCAAGTTTTACAACAACTTGATTGCAATCTTTAATATAACATATGTAAATAAAAATTTTGTTTGGATTTTTACCCCGGAGGGTTAGCCACCCAGGATAATCCAAGAAAGTCAGTGTGTCATTGAGGACTGTCTTGTCTTATTTCCAATGGGGGTCCTTAAATCTTGCCCCAAGAATGCGACCGACACCACTCAACTAACACCCAGGTACCTACTTGCTTGCTAGGTGAACGGGGACAACAGGTGTAAAGAAACAAACCCAATGTTTCTCCCCTTGCCAGGGATTGAACCATGGACCCTCAGTGTGTGAAGTGAGAGCATTGCCTACCAGGGCAAGGGACACCTAGCTAAATTGTTTGTATATTCTTGTTATTTTTTAGCTTAAGAGCCATGTAAGTACCCCTGTCTTCTAATAACATGTTCATTTTTTCCCTATAATTTACCTTTTCCATAACTACTATTGCATTTGTTTTGTCTTATGAAACAGACAAAGCAAATGTGATAGTAATTATGGAAAAGGTAGATTATAGGGAAAAAATTGAACATGTTATTTACGTACCCCTTAAATCTTACTCAAACATAGCAAGAACAAAGAACTTAACAAAAGTCATTATGCTATTACAGTAACTGTCAAGTTTTAACATTTACAGAACACATTCTGGTTTGTTAACCCTTAAACTGTGCACGACGTATACAGGGTATATGTGTAGGAGCTTCTTTTTTGTGTGTATGACTTGTATAAACACAAATTTTTGTAGACCTTGCAAATTTGATGCCAGCTAATATTTAGGCCTCAGTTCAACTGTCTGGGTGTCCTGCCACCTTGTCGCACCTTGGAAAAAATGTGCAAGCCAGGCAGGTAAACAGTGTATCGTGACTAAGAGTACCATGGTCTTTATAAAGTTTGACATGCCACTCTGCATCCATTCTTTTTTTTAATTTTGGCATGTGTACATAGCCTATTTTTTTTTTACAAAGGTCAAGAGGGCACATAAAGAGTACATTACAGCATATGCATATTTTTAATAGGAGTATGTCAAAGAATCAGTGAGTATCGGTTAATTTTGAAAGTACTGATATCAGCCTAAAACTGAGTATCAGTGGATAACAGCTAATTTTGGTGGTGTTGGTACTGGCAAAAATATTAGTATTGTACCATCCCTAATTTTTAATCCAGAATATCTTAAGTCAAACAATGGGACTTATTTCCATGTATCGAGAGGTAGCACATCCTGATTATTATTATTATTATTATAATCAAATAGAAGCGCTAAACCACAGGGGTTAGCACATCCTGAATCAATTGTAATATCATAACACTTCTTGAAGAAACAAAAAGTACATTACAGCCTATGTATATTTTTAACCCAGGATAACCCAATAAAGTCAAACAATGTGACTTATTTCCACATGTCTAAAGGTATTACAGCTGAATCAATTGTAATATCACAGGATTTCTTTCACACAGTGTTAGAAGACAAAGACATAAGCAATCAGATGAAATAAGGAAAAGTAATTATTTGTGCTTCTTCTGTAAGCCATGCATGCCATAATAGGTGACTAAAATGCCAGGAGCAAGGGGCTAGTAACCCCTTCTGTATAAATTACTAAATTTAAAAAGAAAAAATTAGTTTTTTCTTTTTAGGTCACCCTGCCTTGGTGGGATACGGTTGGTTTGTTGAAAAAAAATTATTTGTGCTAATTTATACTGTATATAAAAATGTTAAGTGATTATCAGATTGTATTTGTCTTATTCTACTGAGAAAAATGTGCACTTTTAATCCCTTTTTTTTCAGAATTTTGCTACATCAGCACTTTTTACTTCTGGGTATGCCACAGTTTAAGGGTTAATAAAAAAAGAATTTATTACACAGTTTTAAGATACAACAGACATTTTACATACCAAATTTCTCTTTTAGTTCATCTTTATTGCTACTTTGCATACATTTCCAGTTTCCTAGTTCTCCTAAATTTCTAACAGGAAATAGCATAAATGCTTTAAGGCAACCTAGGGGAATATGCCCTGCCTCCTATTCTACTAAATCTCACAATACATACAATTTTTTTTATATCCTTAAACTACAATAAATGTCCCTTCCTCCCCAGAGGCTTGGTCTGGCATCAGGCCACAAAGGTAGTGACCTCTGGAAAAGATTACATGCAACTCTATAGCTCAACTCCCTCTCAATACCAGCATTGCCGAGCCTAATGGGTGGTCATGAATTAAGAACAGAACTGTGAGGTACAATGAAAACCTGCAAAAGAAATATAGCCAAATCCAATACTTAAGCCTCAAAGATAATCAAACAGCTAGGGCATATCCAAACCAGTTCATAGTACTGGGTAGCTAACTCCCTTTCTTTGTGGATCCTGGTGGAGCAAAATGCAGGATGCATCAGATGAAGTCTCATCTGATTAAGGTTACTTGTTAACCTGAATATATACAATAAAATAGTCAATCATTTTTTTTAACACACCAACAGTCTTCCACCAAGGAAGGGTCCTTTCTCCCCCCCCCAAAAAAAAAAAAAGTAACCATCATTCATTAGCTGTCTTGCCAGAAGTGCATTGACATCACAATTCATATGATCCTCCAAACTGGGAGGCCTGGTCTGGAAGTAGGCTGCAAGGTCAGTGACCCTGGAACCATCTACATGAATTATCTAGAGAAAATTCCCACCCCTCTTTCAGAGTGCAGGCACTGTGCTTCTCACCTCCAGGACCCAAGTCTCAAGGTTTCCCTAACTACCCTCATAATGTTACCTTGCTTATGCTAACAAACAATAACAAGCAATTATGTATTGTTAAATCTATTACTTGCCTTCCCAAAAAAACCTGCTGTAATGTGAAAGACAGCTTCCATGGAAAATGTGACATTTTGCATACAAGTACATTTAGGTGTAGTTGTGTGGCTATTAATCATAAATATAATTCAACCCTGATCAAGCCATGGAACCAGGAAGAGCAGTAGCAGATTGTTGGTGTAAAAAAAAAATCACCGATGAATTGCATAGCTGAACACGGTCCTACAAGCTAAGATCTCATATTTCATACCCAACACATGTGATATCTTTTGCCTGGTGATAGTTTTCTCCACAATGAAAATACAACATGGAGGCAAAATTAAGTGCTGAAGATGATTTACTATCACAACTTTCAAAAACTTGAAAAGTTTTCTGTCCATACACAACAAGAAACTCTACAGAGCATTGCCACAAAAGACCTAGCAACACAAGCCATTGATAACTCATTGCTAAATGCCAAATACTGTATCCAGGTCAGAAAATCTGTAAAATTTTGTGAAAAAGCAACTAGTTTTGAGCGAGAACAGTTAAGAAGTCTGAAATACATACCATTCCATAACCCTCTATTAAAGAAAAATGCTATAATCTTCTCAGTTTTATATAATATGAAGAAGAGTATTAGTGAAGATAAACAAAATATTGGAAGCTGACAAAAGCATACTGCAACATCTTGTAGGTGTTTGAGAGGCTGGCTGAGCAATTGATAGCAAGTGATGCCTCTACCAATCTCTCTTGCTGTAATGATTGGGTCACTCCACAGCACGAACAAATCCATGTTTGCAGATATTTTCACTGAAGGTATAGACTGTCCTTAATCTATTCAACTGCTTGAAGAATCATCTTGTCTGATAATAGATGGTGAAGCGTTGTCAGCATAGGATTGCCTGCAAATGCATTGACTTTTGGTGATCTAGAAGATGTATGCCTCAAAACTGTACTCAGGCAACAAGAGAAAAAAAAATGTCTTTGAGAAACAAACACATTATTCAATAAAGTCTGGAAAAAGGTCAAGGAGAAATAAGGAAAAATAAGAGTACAGGTGCCCCTTGTTTTATGCAGTAGATGTGTTGTGGACCCATGGCAGCTGTACTAACCTCAGTCATGCCATTAACATTTAATGTCACAATACAAGTCTTCAACTTGTTTTGCACACTGTACCAATTATATACTAGTATAGTGAATAATGCCAAAAGAAATGGGACATCACAAAATGGTGACTTCTCAAAAACTCAACCCACATAAAGTGAGGGGAAACCTGTACTGTATTCAACCTGGTGAAGCATGTTGTGGAAGGTCATCACGCTTCTTTGCCAAAGCCATGATAAAGGTCTAAAGTTCTACCATATAAAATGACGTGTAAGTTAATTTCTGAGCAAATCCTGAAATCATGGCTGCTGGAAGCTTCATACACCATATGCATGTTAAGTCATTGCATGAAAACACTTATGCAGGCACAAAAATGGTTCATCGTGATATACTACCAGTCTACATAGATGCTCTTATTATTTAATCATAAGATATTTTTCTTCTGCTACCAGGCTTTATTTTAATGATTTATCTACAAAATACTCCTAATGAGAATGGCTATGTCGAGGTAGAGAAAATAAATATGTATTCCTCAAGCTGTATCTGTAATAGTTGTGAGGATTGCTACACCCTCGCAGTGTTGAACAGTCTACCATCAAACCAAGCACCTCGTTTACTCTTGTCTTTCATGCACTAACTGGGGCTGGTGATGTAAATGTACAGTACGTATATACCGTATGTCCTGTATGCATATACGCTATGTAGTTACCTACAAGTAGATACAAAAGCAGAGCTATACTCGGGTAGTCCCATCTTCAATATACTCCGTTCGTCACAATTTTTGAAGAATTCCAATGGTTGCAGCACTAAGTCCTCTTTTAATGCATTCCACTGGTCAACCATTATTTAAGAAGAATTTTTTCTATTCTTTCCATTTAACTTTTCCACAACTTGAGTGTGCTTGTGAGCACGTGTGTGTCTCTCTCTTTCGTTTCTTTTGCTCCAAAATACATTCCATATAAAAAATAATTCTCAAGAGTCCCCTCTACCACTGCAGTTCCATCTCATTTTAACAAAATATTGAGAATCATATGTATAGATTAGTATGAAAAAGGTATAATAGCTGTATAGATACTGCAAGGGAGATAGGATATGCTGTACACAAATGTAGGATAATTTTTCACAAAACTGCATCTTTCAACCTGACAGACTGAAAAAATACAAAACTCATTAATTCATAAAAGTAGTTAAGATTCAACAGACCCTTATATTTACCAACATATACTGTAACTCATAATACTACTGTTACAAAACTGTTAATCAAACAAAATGCAGTATAAATACATTTGGTACTTCATAAAAAATACAAACATTTACAAGAAAACAGATGGATACAGTGTATAAATACTGTTTTGTATCCAGTGAAGTTTATAAGCAGTCTGTCAACTGTATTATGACCCATGCTTATGAAATTACCATAGTTTACAACACATCTGCTCTTAACCTTTGCACCACCATTACTATAAATTTAAGGGATGACATTTTCTTGCCAGGTTGTGGTGGTTCATTTTTTCTGAGATAGACATGATGATGATGATAATGCTGATAAAGATTGAGATATCAAAATATCCTAATTTCAACAATCCTATCTATACACCCCCTCATAAAATGGACAATCCTACATTGTTTTTCTTGTTAATTGCAACTCACATGGTGCTGCAGGTCCACAGAACAGCCCAGGCTAATCTGCACGTGCCCTTAGTGCTGTCATGTATCAGGAATTAGGGACAAAACAATCAAGTGACTGGTGATTGTATCCACACCTCCTGTTATCCGCATGGAAACTTTGATGTTGTACAACACCTTGAAGTCATCTGCAGCGAAGGGGTTAGGAGATCCATCCCCTCTGCAATAAAGCTTTCATTGAAATGTTGAAAATAAGGAAAATCCTATTTATAAAATACTACACATATGAAGAAAATAATAATGATTCTTTAAGACCGGGGTAACGACCTGCTTTTAAAAAATGACCTCCACATTAGATTAGAGGTTTTAAGAATTGCTTAAGATTAATTTGTACAAGTTGGTGCCTTTAAAAACTTGCTTCTGAGGAATACATCAAGCAGTCTGATTAAAAAAAAACAGTAACAATTTATAATTTCATTCTCTAATAAATTTGCTTCATCTTGTCCATGATATTAAATGCTTTGTGCATTTAATACCAAGAATACCTTGTGCATTTATTAGTAGTACAGTAGTACATTAATTTTTAATGCACCAGCCATCTTCCAGCAAGGAAGAGTGACCTAAAAAAAAAAAAACAGCATTCACCATCATTTATTCAATGGGTGTCTTGCCATAAGTGTGCAATTCTTTGAGAGAAAGGTCAGCTAATATAATTACTCTCAAATCCACAAGTTCCTTTTATTCTATTTGGTGATCCTCTCGGGTTTTGTATACATTGTCCCTGTTGAGCTCTTCATTCTTTCTATGTCTAAGCAGCAAGAGCTTATCACCAATGAACCCCATGTTATTCTCCACTGCAAAGTGGAAATCTTTAATTACATGTATATCTTCTGGCAATTTTTTCATTTCTGACCAATGCTATCAATGACCTCTTTGAAGTTGAGTGGGGGTTAGGGTTATGTCAGAAATTAGGAAGATTTTGGCAGTTCTTAGTCTCATTCATGAAAAATTCATTTGATTTATCTTTAGTCTGATTAATGGCTCACTAAACACAGTCATACTGTAACTTAAGTACGTCACTCATTTCTTTGTTATCGTCAGTGTAGGTTCTATCTCCATTAAACAAAGACCCAATACTAGATGTGGTTTTTGCCTTGGATTTTGCATGAGAAAAAGTATTTGGTATTTTTTTTTAATTTTATTAATGGCATTTTACTTCTCTCTCTTCTGGACTTTGTATGATGCATTCAGTTTGAGGTCAGTGTTCTCTATTTCTCTAACCAGGATTTCTTTTTATTCCTCAGAAAGTCCACAGCATTTGAGAAATTCTGTGATTCTTAGTCTCTACTTGAAGAGGAAGCATCTCTCTCTAACTTGCATTTCTTTTTTTTCTTAATGGCATATATCTGGAGCATATTATTAGTGCCATTGAGCTCATCCTCTCAAGACACTGGTTCAAATCCACATTACTCAAACTATCTTCCCAGCATAGTTCAGTAAGGTCGTGATATATTTGATCCCGGTTAATGCTTTACTGAAAATACCCTTATGACATGTTATGATTTGCTCCTCAAGACCAGTGTATATGCAGGTCTGAACCTCTACTGTCTGCTGTATTCGACACCATTATGTTCTGTACCAGAGCCTCATTATTTGTGAGTACAAAAGTCTGTAAGGTCAAGGGTACTTTCTAGTTTGGCTTATGCCACTGTTTACTGGCTTAAGCAAAGAAAGCCTCTAGATTAGCAAGTTTCCAGAAGCATGCTAAAGTAATGGAAAAGACATAAGAATTAAAGATTGTGAAAGGTTAGAATTAAAAAAAAAAAAATTACTCCTAACCCATCTTTTAATAATATTTAAAAGACCTGGGAAAGCCTATGGCAGTATACATTGCTGCCCAAAGAAGTACACTAGTATACAGGTTGGCCATCACTGATCTAGCAATCACTAATTTGGTTCCATCACTAATCCGGCACTAATTTCGGTTAGTGTAATTTCAAATTAGGCTAGCTGATTACTAGTGATTTTGCTGAATCACTCTGTGATCTGGCAAAATCACTAATCCGGCACCCTACAGGTCCGAATGATGCCAGATTAGTTATGGTTTACCTGTATACAGTACATGAATACACATGGTCAATTGTGTAAAGAGGTTTCAGTTCCAACAGAAAAAATGCAATGTAATTTATGATGTACAGGAATATACTGTATACAGTATTACTAATAAACCCAATAAAAACACTAATAATGGTTTTTAAGTACACACAGTAACCAGGTAATTGTGCACAAGTCCCAGTAACTGATCATAATACAGATTTTTGGTTCAATCTTATAATCATGCAATTTTACCAGAGAATGGACACAATTCCCCCAAAAATGAAAATACAGTATTACTGTACTGTATTACCAGTTCAGTATTAATAAAAAAAAACCTGAGAAGCCAATTTCAATATTTATGGAAATACAGTCTTGAAATAATTTTGTTTAATAAACTATGCAAATACTGTACTGAATAACATGAAACTGCAAAAACTGTCAGAAATTATAAAAAATGAAACCTGAAATTGTAATTATTATAACAAATATGAAAATAAAACCTGGAATTGCAAAGATTATCATAAATTATGGAAACACAATCTGAAAATGCAATTATAAAAACAACCCAATATTAATATTTTAGCACAATTCTTTATGAGTAGAAAATTAACATTACCCACCCTTGGCATGCAACTGCCATGGGTGGGAAATCAAACCATATAGTATACAATATAGAAATTTATGTTTTCCACAACTCCCTCCACACACCTTTGACATCAATATAAATCTTGACCAAATGTACATGAACATTTTATACATTAACAGTAAACATTTAAAGTGTTTAAACAGATTTTACATAAACACAGACTAACTTTCCTTACTGATAAGTTCATTACTCGATTTATACCTTTATACAAATTTAACCTACTGCACTTAATCATCAGGAACAACTAATACTGTGGGAAAAATTTGGCAGCAAGTTTCCAAAGTCAATTTGTCACTTTGCATGTCATTAATTCAGCTTCTGGATCAGGATGATATATATCAGAGAAATGAAGAACCACAACAGGAGAAGCTTCATGCATCACTTGCTGAAAAGAATTACTGTACAGTACTGTTGTAATGGTGGAGGGGTTAAGCAATGAGGATGTAATCCACAATCTATAAGGAACTGTTGCTTTAATTAAAGATTCGTGGGATATAATGTTATATCACTGAAGAGTTCTTGCCATTGGCAAGATTACAGTATAATGATTAAATCAACAGGAGGTTTGGAGGCTCTCGTACAACAATAGAAATGTGAGAATAACGGAACTATTATGCTACTCACAACAAATTCTACTATCCTATCAGCCACTCAACAACCTAGTGACAGACACTGCAGCAATAAAGAACCCAAAGACAACCAGCAAATAGAGAGGATAGCATATAAAAAACAGAAATAAAGTGTAATTACCAATTTTCTAAAAAATGCAAAGTGCAAAAGAAAATTACATGGACAGGAGGCCTAAGGGTAATGAGAAGTGACACTGAAAGCCACCCGGAAGACAACACTCTAGAGGAAAAGCCAAACAGACAGAAAATGGGAACACGCACGGGAGAGAAAATGTGTGGAGCAACTGGGATATTATAACAAAAGGGAGACAAAGTAAGATGGGGTCATCAATGGCACTGAGTGGGACCAATAGACCTGGGAAGTTAGAACAAGGAGATTCAGGGAATGAATCTTTGGGGACAAGGAACCTCCTAAGCTAAAATGTCAACGATACTGTCATGGGGAAACACAAGACAACTCCAGAGACAGGCAGCATGCAGTGATATAATATTAGTTTCCCAATGAACAAGATTACTTTTCAATAGGCCTATACCCCATGCTGATCTATCCTAGCAATACAGTAAACTCTACATTTAAGTGACCTTCATTTAATGGACTCTGGAAATACAGAACAAAAATCAGTTGGATAAACAGATATGGTAACAATGGTCAAAGTTCTTTGGCTGCAAAAATATTCATTATTGCTACAATAACAGCAAAATAATTTTTTTCTCTATCCACTACTACTGCCATTTCTGACCACCAGCTCTCCTCAAAAAGTCCATAAAATAGAGGGTTTAGTGTATATTACCAAGCTGCTGGTATGTTCTAATCTGGCTAGGGTGACTGGTGGGTCACACCAAGACTGTGGGACTGATCATCTCAAAATTACCCCTCCACTTCTTCTCTGTCTTCAGTGGTGTTATAATTGTCTGCATTTAACTGAAGAAGCCTGCTTTGCAGGTGAAACATTTCAACAATAGAGATACCTAAGTATTGCACATGTATCTTGCATATCATTCTCAATATTGTATACAGGTACCATTTATTATAACAGACCCTACCAGATATGAAAATGTACACAGTAGACTTGATCTTAACAAACAATGATGTACTAATCAAAGATAATTTCAAATAAAACACAGGAACTTTGATGACAACCTCAGTGAAGTATAGACAAGCATAAATAAATGCATTAGAGAACCTAAGAAATAGCTAATGTGAAGGAATGTACAATACAGTGGACCCCCAGCTAACGAACACCCCGGAAATCGTACAATTATGTAAGTATAATATTGTAAGTGCTTGTGGAAGTGTATTTTTGGGGGTCTGAAATAGACTAACCTACGTGACATTATTTCTTAAGGAAGTAAATTAGTTCGGTAATGGCACTTGAGCAGGCTTCTGGAATGAATTTTGTTCGTTAGCCGGGGGTCCACTGTAAATTTAACGGCAACAATCAGAGACAAAATAAACGAAGAACTATAAAACATTCCCTGTAAATGGTCCTGAGAATCTGGAACCCAGACCAATGCCCTGTAAAGATGAATACAGTCAGTATAAAGTATTGTTTGTTGAGAAAGCCTACTGTACAAGATCAAATACTGAAAGAGAATGTAGAAGAATGTACAAAAGAAAGAGGGTTAGTGAACTTCTTAACACAACACCAAAAACTAATCTATACAGTACAAGAAATTACTGATAAAGAAACTAAAATATCTATACCAGACAGAACAAAGGTAAAAGGGAAAACTTTCTTAAACTAGCAAAAATTTTAAATATTTGTATGTACAGTGGACCCCCGCCTAACGAGCAAAATTCATTCCAGAAGCCTGCTCAAGTGCCATTACCGAACGAATTTACTTCCTTAAGAAATAATGTCACATAGGTTAGACTATTTCAGACCCCCAAAAATACACTTCCACAAGCACTTACAATATTATACTTACATAATTGTACGATTTCCAGGGTGCTCGTTAGGCGGGGGTCCACTGTATATGAGAGTCACTCCCTACGAAAGCAAAAGACTCGGCAGACGATGTAACATCCCCCCAATGAAAAGCAGGGGTGCCACTAGCACGTTGAGAGACAACACAATAAGTGTCAGGGGCCCAAGACTGTTCAACTGCCTCCCAGCATACATAAGGGGGATTACCAATAGACCCCTGGCTGTCTTCAAGCGGGCACTGGACAGGCACCTAAAGTCGGTGCCTGACCAGCCAGGCTGTGGTTCGTATGTTGGACTGCGTGCGGCCAGCAGTAACAGCCTGGTTGATCAGGCTCTGATCCAACATGAGGCCTGGTTATAGACCGGGCCGCAGGGGCGTTGACCCCCTGGAACTCTCTCCAGGTAAGCCAAATCCAAACACAAAAAACCACTTCTCCTATTGGCCCATTACTCACAGGAATTTCATACACCAATGGCATAAAAAATGGAGGAGGAGGAGGAGGAGGAGGAAGAGGAGGAAGAGGAGGAAGAAGATTAGGAGTGAGAAGAGGATGTGATGCAAAAGAGGAAGCAAGAGGAGAATAACATCAAACTTGATTGCCCCTCCCTAGGCACTGTAAGACCTCTATGGGTTTAGCATTCACCACAATAATAATAATAATAATAATAATAGTGCATTAATAATTAATTATTTCCACAAGGTACATTTATTAGTATGTACTGTACTTACAAAATCCCCTAGTCATGCAGAGCAATCCACTAAATAACAAGAGAGTTAAGGATCCAGATAGTTTTTTCATTACCAGTTCCCACCCACAAATTAAATATCTGATACAAGCACAAATTTTTGCCAAGACAGATAATTTTTGGCTGATACCAATACGTACCAACACCACCACTATCTTCAAAAATGGCTGATACCCACCAATTCTCACTTTTAAGCCAATACCCCCATACATGAAGCACTTGAGCTTGATACATGGAACTCTTATAAAGGAGTTCCAAATACAGTAGACCCCTGGTTTTCGTAATTAATTCGTTCCAAAGGCTGCCCGAAATCCGAAATGGCCAAAAACCGAAGTAATATTTCCCATAAGAAATAATGTAAATCCAATTAATCCGTTTCAGACACCCAAAAATATTAAAAAATAAATTTTATAGAGAATAACTAGTGTTGCAGCTCTTCATTGGTTAGTACATTCATTACTTACCTTAAAATATTTGTAGTCTTAATGTAGGGCAAGAGGCGAGTAGTAGTATTTATTTGTTGGAAGTCAGTGTAGATAGCCGGTAAGTAGATGTAGGTACACGTATGTAGTCCACCTGGGCTATACCTACTGCGGCCCACAGCCATATTATTACCATCGACATACCATGTTCACTGAGTTTAATCATTTATAACAACTACCATCATAAACAAAGGGAGAAGTAATGAATAATTCATGCCGAGAATTGTAAACAATTTTGAAGAAAATATCATAGATGGATTAATGAAAATGTCTATATGTATTAACCTAAAATAAGGCATTTAATGTGCCCAAGAGTGATTATTATTACGTATTAGTATTATAACTATGGCGTTAAGACTAGAGGGACACTCTTAGTGAACGAGTAACAAAGGCATGTTTATATGCTATGTAATGTGTTTCTTATATAATTTTGAAAAAATATCATAAGATGGATTAATGAAAATGTCTATATTAACGTGAAATAAGACATTTAAT
>WNWK01001457.1:140118-160118 GCA_009830355.1 Cherax destructor | reverse complement strand
GGTTTACCCTACGAAATTTACACTACTGTTTGATAATTATACTTATGTGTACCTGTCCCTAAATAAACCTACTTTGTAAAACAATTGTAGTCATATAAAGAGTTGTAGAAAGAATTTATCTTAAAGTATATAATCTCTATGCAACTGGACCAATTATGCTGTACTTATTCGCTTTATTAACATGCAAACTATGCCCCTGTACTCCCACATAATCTGAAATTACAGATAAGATGTAGAATAAGGGTAAATACTATGTATTTTGATAATGCTAGATGTCTCTACGGTGTAGAGGATTATCGTACATGAGAAGAGTGTTCCCCGCCTGAGTCTCTCGACTCCCCGCTAGATAACTCTGCCATCGCCAACACTCCAAGCCGCCAAATTTAACTTAATAAAACATGGATGAAGATCAAAAGAGACACAATACAGTCACAAGACAAGAACTCTAGAAAAGTGTAGAATTATCCGAAATGCACTGAAAGTTATCCGAAATGCTATGCATGTTGGTGAAACTATTTAGGTTTTAAAATTTTCCACTATGGCTTTTTTTTTTTTTTGAAGATAGCAATTAACACTGGCGTGGAATACCATAGGCTTTCTGGTATAATTAAGAACTTAGGAAAGAAGCACTTCAGCGGGCTTTCTGGCTCATGCTAGGCAGGTCCAACTCACACCCACTCATGTATTTGTCTAACGTATTTTTAAACTACGCAACGTTTTAACTTCACTGACGGTACTCGGGAGTTTGTTCCACTCATACCTGGAGAGGGTTTCGGAGGTCAACGCCCCCGCGACCCGGTCTTTGACCAGGCCTCATGGTGGATCAGTGCTTGATCAACCAGGCTGTTACTGCTGGCCGCACGCAACCCGACGTACGAACCACAGCCTGGCTGGTCAGGTACTGACTTTAGGTGCCTGTCCAGTGCCTTCTTGAAGAGAGCCAGGGGTCTATTGGTAATCCCCCATATGTATGTTGGGAGGTAGTTGAATAGTCTTGGGCCCCTGACACAACTCTATTACCAAACCAGTGCTTTCCTATATCCTTCCTGAATCTATTTTTTTTTCCAACTTGAAACCATTGCTGCGAGTCCAGTCTTGGTTAGGTATTTTTAGCACGTTATTTACATCCCCTGTATTTATTCCTGTTTTCCATTTATAGTACACCTCATTCATATTTCCCCTAATTCTACGCCTTTCCCGAGAGTGCAAATTCAGGACCTCAGTTTATCCTCGTAGGGAAGATTTCTAATACATGGGATCAACATTGTCATCCTCCTTTGTACATTTTCCATTGCATTTATATTCATTCTGTAATACGGTGACCAGAACTGTGCAGCATAATATAAATGAGGCCTGATAAGTAAGACACATATGCAACAGTTTGGTATCTTTATTCCGAAACGTTTCGCCTACACAGTAGGCTTCTTCAGTCAAGTACAGAAGAGTTAACAGAAGCAGTAGAGATGTGAAGACGATGTAATCAGTCTTCAAGGGTGATGGACTGATTACATCTTGTTCACATCTCTACTCCTTCTAAACTCTTCTGTATTCGACTGAGGAAGTCTACTGTGTAGGCGAAAAGTTTCGGAATAAAGATACCAAACTGTTGCATATATGTCTTTCTTATTAAGACGATATAATCAGTCCATCAACCTTGAAGACGTAGTTTTGAGGTGGTCAGTCACTCAGCCTGGAGAAGAGTTTTACTCCATAGTCTGGAACAATGTGAAGCAACACTATGGAGACTTATATACTGTCAAGGTGAGGCGCAGCCCAATAGTAGAAGAAAGAAGGTAATCACCGAGAGGGCAGGTCCCTCTCAAATCCATCCATTCTCACTTAAATGATATATTATAATCACGGGGAGCTCTAAACCCGTAGGGATTATACAGCGCCTGTGAGGGGAAGGGGAAGATGGAAAGTATTTAGGCTCAATTCAGGGAACTGGAGCACAGCTCCAATTCCCTAGATCGAGAGCCCCTCACCAGCGTCAAAGGACCTCTCTTGGGGGCAGTCTCACTTGAAAAAGATGTCGAAGGAGTTTCCCGTACCCAGAAAACATCTTCCACAACTTTTTCAAGAAGAAACTGAAAAAAAAAAATGTGAGCATTTGAGCACATCATAGAGCAAGTGGCATCAGTGAAAGCAAGGAAGATGCATTTGTAATTCTCATGTAGTGCCATAATTTGTTAATTAAACGATTAACGACTTGTATTTTTGAGCTGATTTTATGGTAAAGTTATCTATAAGATGGGTGTCAGATGTTTGGACAGTGGTGCAATTTCAATGCTTTCCAGAGGCGCTATTTTCCGTAGATACGCCCCTGCCTAAATAACATACAATTAGAGGAAGACCTATTGAGAGCCATCGTAGGGTATGGTTTGGTTGAGTTATCCTACGTTGAGATTCATTGAAGGTAAGATAAATCTTGCTGGGTTATCCTACGTTAAGATTCATTGAAGGTAAGATAAACTTTGTAAAAATATTACTATGTAACTTATGGCTATATTGATCTATACCTATGTTTGTAATATTTCAAAATAAATATTTTAGCGCGGAAAAAAACATGATCACCATTATACCTATTATAATATTGCTCTCCATACCTCCATTGTAAAGCTAAAACACTGCTTTTTTAAAAAGAATGTTTAAATTTGACTCAAATAAAGCAATACAATTCTTCTTTATTTTTATTAATTAACAAATTAAAACAAACATAGTATTGTATCTTACACTTCTGTATCACAATTATTCTGGCTGTATCCTAATATGTCAGTACAGGAATGTATTACTGTCATGTATTTTTATAACAGTGTCACACGTATATGAACTCTTTATTGCAGTTTACATGTGAGAAAATATTCGCCGAGGGAAATGCCCGCTCCGGCTGACTGGAAGAGCAGCCTGTGCTCCGGCTGACTGGAAGAGCAGCCTGTGCTCCGGCTGACTGGAAGAGCAGCCTGTGCTCCGGCTGACTGGAAGAGCAGCCTGTGCTCCGGCTGACTGGAAGAGCAGCCTGTGCTCCGGCTGACTGGAAGAGCAGCCTGTGCTCCGGCTGACTGGAAGAGCAGCCTGTGCTCCGGCTGACTGGAAGAGCAGCCTGTGCTCCGGCTGACTGGAAGAGCAGCCTGTGCTCCGGCTGACTGGAAGAGCAGCCTGTGCTCCGGCTGACTGGAAGAGCAGCCTGTGCTCCGGCTGACTGGAAGAGCAGCCTGTGCTCCGGCTGACTGGAAGAGCAGCCTGTGCTCCGGCTGACTGGAAGAGCAGCCTGTGCTCCGGCTGACTGGAAGAGCAGCCTGTGCTCCGGCTGACTGGAAGAGCAGCCTGTGCTCCGGCTGACTGGAAGAGCAGCCTGTGCTCCGGCTGACTGGAAGAGCAGCCTGTGCTCCGGCTGACTGGAAGAGCAGCCTGTGCTCCGGCTGACTGGAAGAGCAGCCTGTGCTCCGGCTGACTGGAAGAGCAGCCTGTGCTCCGGCTGACTGGAAGAGCAGCCTGTGCTCCGGCTGACTGGAAGAGCAGCCTGTGCTCCGGCTGACTGGAAGAGCAGCCTGTGCTCCGGCTGACTGGAAGAGCAGCCTGTGCTCCGGCTGACTGGAAGAGCAGCCTGTGCTCCGGCTGACTGGAAGAGCAGCCTGTGCTCCGGCTGACTGGAAGAGCAGCCTGTGCTCCGGCTGACTGGAAGAGCAGCCTGTGCTCCGGCTGACTGGAAGAGCAGCCTGTGCTCCGGCTGACTGGAAGAGCAGCCTGTGCTCCGGCTGACTGGAAGAGCAGCCTGTGCTCCGGCTGACTGGAAGAGCAGCCTGTGCTCCGGCTGACTGGAAGAGCAGCCTGTGCTCCGGCTGACTGGAAGAGCAGCCTGTGCTCCGGCTGACTGGAAGAGCAGCCTGTGCTCCGGCTGACTGGAAGAGCAGCCTGTGTTCTGGCGAGGATCTTCATCTCTTGTCACGGCGACTATCAGCTTGGAAGTGACCACTGTTTATAACTATTATAAAACATTTTGAATTCTGAAACTGTGTATTGCACTGCGTAAACGATCGGCTATAGGACAGGATGGTAATCTATGAAATAACATTATCTATGTGATAAATGGTTTTGAAAACCGATCAGTTGAAGACTGAGACACTTATGCAACATTGTCTCAATCTTCAACATTATCTATATCCATCGGGGTATAGGATAACGATGTGATTTTTGTCGTTCAACGCTAATGGTTACAGGAGATGCTGATGTACAGTAAACTAGACACAAAGTAATGACTTTTAATAGACAAACGTCTTGTTTGTCCGTGGCTTGCTGTAGACCCCTAGGAAGAGGATGTTGTTGGTGTGTTTGTCATGGATGAAGAAGACGAACGGTTGATTGCACTTAAACTGCCTGGGCCTGGGCACGAATGAGAACGCCACCAGCAGAGCTGTGGCAGCCGCTGCTTCAGAGCCTTCTTCGTTAACCTCCACCACGGCTTTGTGGATCCCCTTCTTCACAAACAGCTCACCCGATGGGTCGAATGTCGACAAGTTGGCGGCCGGTGTGAAGAGGTCCACGATCCCCTCGCGCTGAAGAGCCTGGTGAAACGAAGAGGATTAGATCAACATGACAGTAAGGGAGGATGGCAGGTATAAGCTTTTGTTCGGATTATTAATCCCCGAAGGGTTAGCCACCCAGGATAACCCAAGAAAGTCAGTGCGTCATCGACGACTGTCTGTCTTATTTCCATTGGGGTCCTTCAGTCTTGTCCCCCAGGATGTGACCCATACCAGTCGACTAACCCAGGTACCTACTTGCTTGCTAGGTGAATGGGGACAGCCTGTGCAAGGAAACACACCCAATGTTTTCACCCATGCCGAGGACTGAACTATGGACTCTCAGTGTGTGAGGTGAGTGTTGCCTACCAGGCCACGGGACACTGACATGTCGACGTTTCTATATGCCCAAATCGAAACATTGTCTGTAACAGAGGTTCTGCACTGAGAGACTACGACACACCACTAAGTCAGTGGAAACAGGATGTAGTGGAGAGCTTGCGAGTCATGTGTAGATGAGGTTATCAGAAAGAAGTAGTTAAGACACTGGAAGGTAGATTTACATGAGCTCAGCGAATACGTGTAGTTCAGAGATAGATGAGATCAGACATGTACCTCATCTACCTCTCAGCATGTAGTTGAAAGGCATACGATATCAGACATGAAGGTTACAGGCAGACGACGTCAAACACATGTAGGCGAGAGATAAATGATGTCGCACACATGCAGCTGAGAGGTGAATGATGTCATACACATACAGGTGAGAGGTAAATGATGTCAACCAATTCATGCAGCTGAGAGTAGACGAGCTCATTAACATGTAGCTAAGACTAAGGTAGATATAGATCAAAGTTTCAAAGCAACATTCACTTTTAAAGAAAGCAGAGCGACGAGATTTTATCTTGTGTTGTCGGCCATGACGCATCACAACTGAAAGAAAAATATATAAATTCCACATAATTTGGTAATGGAAATAGCTATCGATGACAGGACTGAAGCCACATACATGAAAGACATGAGTCTCACCTCAGGCAATTCATCTACGAGTGTTTCTTCCAGCTTGAATTTCGGGAACTGGAGGTCGACTTCCTGTTTTCTGAGGTTGGAGATGGCGGCTAGGAGAGTGTTAGCGTTGAGTCGACGGATCATGGCATTGAGGGGTGTCAAGGTGGCACTATGAATGTTAGAGGTAGCGCCACTGTTTGAGTAGGTACCAGTGCCGATAGTAGGACCACCGGCACCACTGATTATGGTAGGGCCACTGCCAGTTGTAGTGCCCCTGTTAGCAGCATCCTCACCACCAGTGTTATGAGGCAGCAATACAAACATGGAGACTACCTCTCCCTTATAAGGCATCTCTAACACAGACGCTCCCAGTTCCACAGAGTCTCCTGCATACATGGACAAGGTAAACAATTACTTTCTGGTCTATTAAGATGGCTAGTTAGTCCATTGAGACCAGCTGGTCTATTGAGAAATTCTGCAATAATAGACCATTTTTATGTAGATGGTATATTATTACGACATCCTAGACCGTGAAAATAAGAACGCCAAAAAAAGTATCATACTGACAGTTCCTTACTCTGACTCCTTGATGCCAATAAAAAAAACGTATCTGTTTTCCTAATCATTATTGATTGCAATGTAAGAAGCAACTTGTAGGCTTAACATAGAACTTGCATTTTCTGCTGAAACTATTGTAATATAAGAGCGAACTTACTCCCTACTGGGTCGTGTTTGCCAGATAGGCTTACACAAATCTGAACCTACCAGCTTTAAATACGCCGGAGAACTTCATCATGGGAACGGAGTACTCTTGATCAGGGGAGTAGAACTTTTCCAGAACTGTATTAGAGGGTTCGAAGGAGTTGAGCCAGAGACCCTTGAAGTAGGCAGCGTTGACGAGCACCATGGGAACCCCAGCCACGTCTCCGGCACTCACCAGCTCAGGGATCTTACCTCGTGTCGTCTGGTTCACCAGCTGGTTGATTCTGGCTGCTGCCTCGCCAGGCTGGGGACAACAAGAAAGACTGAAAGATGCAGCAAGGAAGAATCTCAAAGCAAAAAAAAAAAAAAACTGCCTGATAGACACCTATGTGAAGATGGAAAGCCAAACAAGAAATTACAATGCGTAAGACTAAACTTAATTAACACTATTATTAGAATAAATGTTGTGAAAAGGAGAACTGAGCCAACATTCGACTGATTTTCACACAGTTGAGTTATTTAGCTGTTTTAACTTTTAAGGTTATAATCATGACTGATTTATACTGTAACTTATTGCTAGGCTTTAAATAATAAGATATTACAATGATCCAACGGAAATAAGTCACTTTGACCTTTTTTTTTGGAGGGTTACCCCGGGTAATTTACATATACCATGTTTGATAATTGTACTTACTGAAGACACGCGAGCTACCACTGAGCCAATTGACTGAGAAATTTAGAACAGTTCAGTATATAAAAGTCTTAAGCATGACAGTATGTGAACGTCATTCTAAGTGTTATGCTTAAGTTATTACTACTACTAATGAGGCTACCAACCACTGGTATTAAGTAACCGAATCTCTAAACAATGGTA
Organism: Cherax destructor; assembly: GCA_009830355.1. NCBI lineage: Eukaryota > Metazoa > Arthropoda > Malacostraca > Decapoda > Parastacidae > Cherax > Cherax destructor. The sequence goes on along the minus strand of WNWK01001457.1, from coordinate 153,017 downwards.
AAGTAATTTACATCATTGACATAATCTGGTTTAACAACGTACGATAGCCATTGTTTTTATTGTATCAGCTGCTGGGCAGAAGGACGGGGGATACGACCACAAGATGAAGATGATTTTACTCTCATGAGAGATTTAAATATTACGAATTAACACCCTTATGCCAAAATGTAATGACGCAGTCGTTTTAGCGAATCAGCAGAGATACCAGGACTAGGCATCTAATTATTTATAATAACATAAATAGTTTTGTTCGTGGTGTTTTGTCTTGTGTGCGTAGCTACACAGGTGCTCCTGTGTTCATGGTGTTGTCATCTGTGTTCGTAGCTACACAGGAGCTGCTGTGTTCGTGGTGTTCTATCTTTAGTGTTCGTAGCTACACAGGAGCTGCTGTGTTCGTGGTGTTCTGTCTTTAGTGTTCTAATATATAATTAAAAAATATCTTACTAAGACTTCGTGTGTGCTATTCTACTGTTCCATTACTTTGTGAAGAAAAAACTGGCATATTTCCGGCACCATTTTTCTCCGTGTGTACTGACCTGTTGGAAGTCGAGAGTTTCCACCTCCTTGGAGAGGACCCCACTAACACACTGCCGTAGAGGGAAGGACTGATCTATATACACCCGGTTGGCTAAATCTATCACATAGTCGCTGGTCGTAGCCTGTCGCTCTTCGTACCTGTGGAAGAAGTTGTATATTAGTTACAGCCTTAACCAGGTCCTTAACGATAGAGTCAAGCTAGTTTGCTTGGCCTTATGCTCATACAATGGGTTAACACTTGTGTTTCAATGCAATTAAAACTCAGATTGATAGATCTGAACCTCATTAAAGAAACTCATTAAAATATATGCACTGTACGTGAAGATGGCATCCAGGGTGACACCTGGTATATTTTAGTATACATCTGGTGTAAGTCAGTATATATCTGGTGAAGGTCAGTATACTCACAGGTGGTCAAGAGCTCTGTACTCGGCCAGGGTGCTAGCCGGGTCATTCAGACGCAGGGCTGCCTCCAGTTGTTTGCGGGTTGTGCCGGCCGAGCCTAAGTAAGCCAGAACCAGGGCGTTCCAGATGCTGTAGGGGGAGAAGAAGAGGTTGCCAGTTGCTCCGGCCGGGTAGAGGAGCTTGAAGAGCTCCACCCCGAAGGGGGCGATGTGGGTGAGGTCAGGGGTCGTGGGTAGAGGCAGAGTGTCGTTGTCGGAGATACACTGAGGCTTCACAACACCCGCCATCACCATCACCACCACCACTGCTCCACTCGCCAACTTCATCCTACTGCTGGCAAGGTAATGGGAGTGTTGGAGATGACTTGTCTGTAAACAAGGAAATGTAGATTTACTAAAAGTATTATTCAGTGGGCTGAGGAGGGGTTCCCCTCAAGGAAGGTTCCTTGATGCTGGTGAGGGGCTCTTGATCTAGGGAATTGGATCTGTGCTCCGGTTCCCTGAATTGAACCTGAATACCTTCCATCCCCCCCATGCGCTGTATAATCCTATGGGTTTAGCGCTCCCCCATGATTATAATAATGAGGAGGGGTTGTTGAGGTGGTTTGGTCATTTAGCGAGAAAAGAACAAACTAGGATGTCTAGGATAGTACAAAAATCTGAAGTAGAGGGAAGGAAGAGTAGGGGTCATCCTAGGAAAGGAGGGAGGGACTTGGACGGCCAACAGGCATGTGTGAGCGTGTTAGTGAGTGGAGGCAATGTGAGTTTCGGGATTTGATGTGATGATGGAGTGTGACCAAGGTAACATATGAAAAAAAAACAGTAGCCGGACTTGAGTCCTGGAAGTGAGAAGCACAATGCCTGCTCTCTGGAGGAGTGGTGATACTGCAGTTCGGAGGGTTATCTGAACTGTAGTATCGGCGCGCCTCTGGTAAGACAGTGATGGTGTGAGTGATGAGGAAAGTGTTTCTTCTTTTTCGGGTCACCCTACCTCGGTGGGAGACAGCTGTTGTTAAAAATAATAATAATTATAATAATTATTATTATTATTTATTAAAGGAATCTGGGTTCCCATTAAGCACATTAGACTAAACGTCTCCCGTTAACCTAAACACCCTCCCGTTAAACTGTGAGTCACACCCCCTCCCATAAGGACTGAACTCGACCTTTTAGTTAAACACTGAGACCAGTCTCATCCATTAAAAACTGAGCTGTGACCCCTCCCGTGAAACTGAATCGGACCTATCTCTCAGTGTATATTCACTGAGAAGTGTGCGTGTCTCTCAGTATATATACACTGAGAAGTGTGCGTGTCTCAGTGTATATACACTGAGAAGTGTGCGTCTCAGTGTATATACACTGAGAAGTGCGTGTCTTTCAGTATATATACACTGAGAAGTGTGCGTGTCTCAGTGTATATATACTGAGAAGTGTGCGTGTCTCTCAGTGTATATACACTGAGAAGTGTGCGTGTCTCTCAGTGTATATACACCGTAAAGTATGTATATCTCAATGTATATATACCGAGAACTGTCTCTCACTGAATTTAAAATTAATGATGTGCATCTGTCAGCGTATATGTAAAGAGTAATATGCATCTCTCAGTGCATATATATATACACCGGGATGTGTATATTTTAGTTTAAAAACAGAGAACTGTGTAGTTCTCAACTGGCCTTAAACCTAATCAATTTTAATAACAAACAAGTAATCCAAGAGAGTGGAATCTAGTCCTTATGTAGAGTAACGGGATATACCTGGGTACGTGGGAGGGAGGGGTCATTACCCTGTGCAGGTTGAACCAACGGAAACCCAACCAGTGCTAACTGTTTAGGGAATGAAAGTGGGCAGAGAGCCAGCAACTGTACATAAGTCAGTATGTGAAGTCTGAATTATCTAACAGAAAGTTCCCCACTCTCCCTGGGCTCTGCTCTCACCCTCTCCTTCACGTGATGCTGACACTGTTAGGTCACAACAGATGTCCTGTGACCACACAAGCTAGTACTAATCTGCCACACCCTGGGTCATCAAGTCACGTGATGAGGTCTCATGCCCGTGTCATAGGGCTGTAAACTGTACATCAGTTACACAAACTCCGACACTTCTTCGGGAGCCACTGCCGGGTCACCGTATGGAGAAGACCCGGGTCAGGACCCGTCCTGGCGAACCTACCTGACCCTGAGCTAAGAGGACTTTGCAGAGAGCTCTTGACGGGCGAAGGAGAGAGCTGAGGCCAGTGTGGGAGGTCTTGGGACCTCTGGCTAGATGCTGACTGAGTTCCAAGGAGTGAACTGTCCTAACAATACTATTCTGTAAGTGTATATCCGGTGAAGCAAACTAATTGTGTTTCCCAGTCCCAATAACCTCGTGTCATCCCCTGTTATCTTGACATCACTCCCCTTTCTCCTTGCCCAAGTATATTGTTGTATAATTATTAATAAGCTGTAACTGAGTGAAATAATATATATGTGAAATATAATATATGCTCTCATTGTCATCACCATACATACATTTCGGTCAGTGGATATACATTACAATATAAATGCAATCTAAACATATAAAACCAAGGGAAAGTAACCCGGGTTTACTGGGTTAGAAATTGTTTTATAATGGCCGGCAGTTCGCCATGAAACAACGGAGAAAGAATATTGTTGGTCAAGATTTTACCGTTAGTCAACTAATGGATATTTTTATTGTTTTGACTGAATTATTATTGTTTATGTAAGCACCAGTAAATGTTCTCAATAAGCTGTTAAAATAAAAGCTTAGTCGTGTAAGACGATTAGCAAATTTGTGTATATCTGGACTAACATTACGTGATTTTTTAATTATTGAAGTGGTGGCATAGATTTTTTCTTGTATTATTAATACTGCATGACTTAAATAAATAAAGACAAATAATAAAGGGAACTGGATCACCAGTTGGTACAAGTGACAGATAACCCAGGTGTCCTGCAAGTCACTGCCACCAACAACCTGGTTAGCCAGGTATGCCCAAAGAACCATATACAGCTAGCTTGGTGGTGGTGTATTATAAGAGCTTGGAGTCACCAACGACAGGTTTCCCCCACACACTGTGTGTGTCATAACTCTTGCTCTTGCTTCCACTGTGTCACTCTCCAGGTCATTCCACTGTTGCTCTAAGACTGAAGGAGCGTGATTAAGTATTCCCTTGAACCATTTGGGAATGTAATTTCGAATCACAGAGCCATACCTAGACAACAGTGTCTCAGATGCCCCTGACCTCTCTCTGTCTCTGTCTCTGTCTCTGTCTGTCTGTCTCTGTCTGTCTGTCTGTCTGTCTGTCTGTCTGTCTCTCTCTCTCTCTCTCTCTCTCTCTCTGTCTCTGTCTCTGTGTCTGTCTGTCTCTCTCACTGGTGTCTGTGGACAAGACACAACATCAATTTTCCACCACATCAAGAACGATTATCGTACTGTTGACCAGATTCCTGCATCCACCTGCCCTTGCTGATAAACCTAACCCTTTTCACGCAGATAACCTAGCTCCTGGACCTGACCTTGTTCTTCCACCTGGCTTACATCGTGTGACTTACGTTATGCGTGCTATGTATATATTCTGTATTAATAATTTGCTGAAGAGGGCGTCACTATGGAGCCGAGACACATATCACTCTGCAAACTTCCTTATGTCGCTATTTATTCCCTCATTTACGTAGTTTATGTAAACTGTGAACAACAAGGGGCCCAACACTGACCCCTATGGAAGACCACTTGTGACGCGCCCCCACTCTGATTTCTCCCCATTTATGCTTACTCTCTGTTGCTCTATCATCATTACTGATTCTATGTCATCACTGAAGGCTCTTGACTCATATAATGACTCTAACAGCATGCTCATTGGAGAAGCCAGGTATAGATACTAAAAAAATCCGGGACAAAGGAATTAATGTACAATTGCTATGGATTCCATCACACATTGGATTACTCCTTCATGATAAAGTTGATATGTTAGCCAAGAAGAGTACCCAGAAGGAGAATGAAGAATATAAATTTGGTATATCTGTGTCTAGCATTAGGAATAATATTAGGAGAGAAGTAAATAATGAAAATGATTGCTATAGAAATGCAGTTATAAGCCTGAGTAGATCTATAACCCACTATGATAACATGAACATATATAAGCATATTTATGGAGCAACTTGCAATGTGAACAGACTGACTGATGTTGTAGTGGCCAGGCTTAGGCTTGGCTACAAGTACTTCTGACAGTTTGGGAGACTCACAGATGATGATCAAACTAAATGCAAATCATGTGATCAGGCATATGGTCACTGTCTTGGACACTATGTGCTTAATTGTCCACTTATTGAGGAATATAGAGATATACAGTATAATAACCTATGTGACATGTCAAGAAATCTTATTAATGAAAATAAGATACCAGTTATACTAAGCAAATTTCCTAAATTTGCTTGTAACAGATAAGTGAAATGTAGATATAAATCCAAATGTACAATTGTTAACCCTTTTGGGGCCTAGCTCCTAGGCCTTTTGTGTATCCATATGCTCTTGCGCTACCGTCCACAGGATGGATATGGAGTGCACAATAAATTAGCCATTTCGGTGGCAAAATCTAAATCTAATCTCTCTGTTGCCTGTCAGTCACGTCTACATAATTCCGCGTGCCTGAACTTTCCTCAATAGCATATGATGTGGAACTCAATCAAAAGCCTTACTGAAGTCCATATACATAATATCATATTCATTACAATGATCTACCTCCTCAAATACCTTAGTGAAAAAAAGTTAGTAAATTCGTAAGGCAGGAACGCCCCTTTGTAAAACCGTGCTGAAATTCATTAATCAATTTATGTCTTTCAAGGAAGCTTCGAATAGCCTCGGCAATTATAGGTTCCATAAATTTTCCCACTGTGAAGGTTAGGCTTATTGGTCTATAGTTCAAAGATAAGGGCTTGTCTCCTGCTTTGTAGATACGTATCACATTTGCCATTTTCCACTTATCTAACGTATTTTTAAAGCTACTCGTGGTTTTCGCTTCAATAACTACTCGGGAGTTTGTTCCATTCATCCACAACTTGAATACCAAACCAATGTTTTCCTATATCCTTTCTAAATCTAAATTTTTCCAACTTGAATCCATTGCTGCGAGTCCTGTCTTGGTGAGGTATTTTTAATACGTATCGCAGTCATATGCTTCCAAATTTTACACTTGTCTAGAGTGAATATTTCACCATGAATTCTGAATTTCATTTGGTAGGGGTTCAAGGATAGTCATTAATTAGTTTTAATTTTGGTCGAAATTTCGCAGATAAATGTATTTTCTTCATAATTTATGTATGGAAACTGTAATGACAATTTCACATCACACATTATAGATTTTAAAAATAGAGATGGTTATTAATAACGAGAGATGGTGACGTATAATTGCCGGCACGTTAACTAGTTTGTTGATACCTAGTTTAGTGATACCTAGTTTGTTGATACCTAGTTTAGTGATACCTAGTTTGTTGATACCTAGTTTAGTGATACCTAGTTTGTTGATACCTAGTTTAGTGATACCTAGTTTGTTGATACCTAGTTTAGTGATACCTAGTTTGTTGATACCTAGTTTAGTGATACCTAATTATCTGATAGCTAGTTTGGTGAGTTAGTCATTAGAATTCCACTCAGGCAGTGCCATACCTTGTTTGCTTGATGTGTAGTAGATCACGCCTGCTGCAGGTGGCTGGCGAGCGAGGAGGCAGCAGCTTACAGGGTCTTGCTTGCGCTGGGTACTGATGCCGGTCTAGCTGAAGGAATACACGAGGTGGCAACACCGGGATTCCCAGGTAGTGGATAAACTGGTTTGGGATAACTGGTGTACCTTTTGTTTGACGGCATCCTAGTGTTTGAGGTGCCTCGTGAATCTGTCACCATTAAGGTGTTTGTCTTGGTGACTATCTTGTGATCAACTCCAGCTGGTCCATTATGTATATTTACCCCACCAAGATGTATATGCAGACTCATTCACGGGTGCTCAATATATATATATATATATATATATATATATATATATATATATATATATATATATATATATATATATATATATATAAGGCTGTTTTATGTACGATATATACAATATTCAACGAGTTTAGTCATTTTAAATATAACATCACACCAGACCTGGCAATGTGCATATTTTGGGTCAGTGTGTACACGACTTCCTAGATTTAAGCTCTGATTTGGTAACGATGTTAGATGTTTCGCTCAAGGATCGACAAAAAAAGTTACTGCGACAACTACAAGAAACATAGTAGACCAGAATAGTCTTTCGAAGATGATGAACGAAGGTAATGGTGATCTTAAAGCACCTACACACGTCTTAAAAACTAGTGAGTCAGGGTTCTAACCAACGCACCGGGCCAGCCAGGAAGCCTAGTTTGACCCCGGGCCGCGGGGGCCAACACTTCCAAAAACCATCTACGAGCAAAACATGTGTGCAATAGTCAGGTATCTATTCCGAAACGTTTCGTCTACACAGTAGGCTTCTTCAGTCGAGTACAAAAGAGTTATTAGAAGCAGTAGAGATGTGAAGACGATTTAATCAGTCCATCACCCTGTAGGCTGTAGGCCTACACAGTAAGCTTCATCAGTCCAATGATTGAAGAAGCCTACTGTGTAGGCGAAACGTTTCGGAATAAAGATAACTAAATGTTGCACATGTGTCTTAGTTATCAAACTGTCGGTATTGTATACCATTTTAATATTCATCTACGAGCAAACTGTATATAAAACCTCTCCAGGAAAAGTATTACACCCCGCCAGGGAAGGATCCCCCACCTCTCATGACGCCACGGAAGGATCCCACCTCTCATGACGCCAGGAAAGGATCCCCCACCTTTCTTGACGCCAGGGAAGGATCCCCCACCTCCCCTGACGCAAGGGAAGGATCCCCCACCTCCCCTGACGCCAGGGAAGGATCCTCGACCTTTCCTGATGCCAGGGAAGGATCCCCCACCTCTCCTGACGCCAGGAAAAAATCCTCCACCTCTCCTTATGCCAGAGAAGGATCCCCCAACCCCCTGACGGCAGGGAAGGTTCCCCCACATCTCATGACGCCAGGGAAGGATCCCCACCTCCCCTAACGCAAGGGAAGGATCCTCCACATTTCCTGATGCCAGGGAAGGATCCAACACCTCCCCTGACGCCAGGGAAGGATTCCCCACCTCCCCTGACCCCAGGGAAGGATCCCCTACCTCCCCTGACGCCAGGGAACCAGTGTTTCCCACTTTTTCCCCGCGAGGAGCCGGAGTTTCCCCACCTCACCACCAACACGACACGATGAGCACATGTGTATATATATATATATATATATATATATATATATATATATATATATATATATATATATATATAACCACTGAAAAAAAATAGAATTCGTAATTTCTCACATTATCAAGGAACTGTAAAAAAATGATAGAACGGCTATTAAAATTGCTAGAAATACTTTTTACAATTCAAAATAAGGGCAAACAGTCGTATTCAAGGAAGAATATGCTGGTTCTCTCTTACCATGAAAACCTTTATGATATATTCTCTCTTCTTAAGAATTTTAAAATTTAAGTTGTATTTAAAAATCTTGATACAGTAAAAAAACTTCTGATTAAAAATACCCCCCAAAATGCTGATGGTTGTGTCTACAAGATTCACTGTAAAACAATGTGATAAAGTTTATTACGGTCAAACTGGGAAAAGTATTGAACTAAGGTGATTATATACACGGAAAATCCTAGAGGCATTAGTACCAAACTTGCACAAGAAAATCACTCCATATGAAAGCAAAAGACTCGGCAGGAGATGCAACATTCCCCCAATGAAAAGCAGGGGTGCCACTAGTACACTGAGAAACAACACAATGAGTGTCAGAGGCCCAAGCCTGTTCAACTACCTCCCAGCGTACATAAGGGAAATTTCCAATAGAGCCCTGGCTGTCTTCAACAAGGCACTGGACAGGCACCTAAAGTCAGTTCCAGATCAGCCGGGCTGATCGGTTTACGTGCTGCCAGCCGTAACAGCCTAGTTGATCAGACCCTGATCCACCACGTGCCCTGGTCTCAGACCGGGCCGCGGGGGCGTTGACCCCCGAAACTCTCTCCAGGTATACTCCAGGTAAGATTACAGCAACATAAATAAAGCATTAGAAGTGGACAAGAGTCTAAAATGGTCTGTTTATTCATGCGAGAGATTTCAACCATCCAATTGATATTCCAAACACCGAGAAAGACGTATCAAGCAAGTCTATGGTTGACACAAATATAACTGAGTCATGCTTCATGAAAATTAGTTTTGATTTTAATATGAATATTGGTTTACGATTATACAAATTAGATTAATTTATAATTAATAAAATTTGGGAAGAATTTAAGCTATGTTTGACAAGTCCTTGAGGAACTCAGCCGCGTCGTCATAAAGGAACGGGTGAGGTGTCTGGTGTTGACCGCCAGGTATTATCTCCGCCTTATAAGCCTTCATCTGTTCTACTGTTTTTTACACTTCCTTGATAATGCAACAAATCACGAAAGAGCTTGGAAATTTACCATATATATATATATATGTGTGTGTGTGTGTGTGTGTGTGTGCAATAGATAGGGTGTAGAGGAAGGTATCATGATGTCAACATATTGATTTGGTGACGTGTTTTCAGGAAACTTTTGCTGCGTGTGTCCTTGAGTAGTCCGTAGAGAGTACCTTGATGACCTTGATAACAGTGCGTTGGTTATCTTGATAACAGTGCGTTGGTGATCTTGATAACAGTGCGTTGATGACCTTGATAACAGTGCGTTGATGATCTTGATAACAGTGCGTTGATGACCTTGATAACAGTGCGTTGATGACCTTGATAACAGTGCGTTGATGACCTTGATAACAGTGCGTTGGTGATCTTGATAACATTGCGTTGATGACCTTGATAACAGTGCGCTGGTGATCTTGATAAAACTGTATTGGTGATCTTGATAAGTGCGTTGATGACTTTGATAACCATGACCTTGGGAGTGAGAGAGCATGTAAGAGTGATAAATTAGACACATATGCAACACTTGGGTATCTTTATCTGACACATTCATCTACATCCTGTCTGACACAGCAACATCTTGGGATCTTGATACAAACGAATTCTTCAACACTTGTCCAACCTTTGGACGAAGACCTACTTCGACTAGTGGATGGTACCACTATGACCCCGCCTCCTCCTGCTTCACCCCACCTGACTACAGTATATAAGCCACCTCTACGGCCTTGTGCTGTACTTCCTACAAGATTGATGGACTGAACACATCGACTCCAGGCCGAGGGACTGATTACCTCAAACTCCTCCTCTCCTTACACCTTTCTACTTTGTATTGGACTGATGAAGCCACTGTGGGGCGAAACGTTTCCTCAATAAAGATACCCAAGTGTTGCATATGTGTCTAATTTATAACTTGTCGGTTCTCTGAACCATTCATCTACATGTAAGAGTGGTGGAGAGAGTGAGAGAGCATGTAAGAGTGGGTGGAGGGAGTGAGGGAGCATGTAAGAGTGGGTGGATAGAGTGAGAGAGAATGTAAGAGTGGTGGAGGGAGTGAGAGAGCATGTAAGAGTGGGTGGAGAGAGTGAGAGAGCATGTAAGCGTTGTGGAGGGAGTGAGAGAGCATGTAAGAGTGGTGGAGAGAGTGAGAGAGCATGTAAGAGTGGTGGAGAGAGTGAGAGAGCATGTAAGAGTGGGTGGAGAGAGTGAGAGAGCATGTAAGAGTGGTGGAGGGAGTGAGAGAGCATGTAAGAGTGGTGGAGGGAGTGAGAGAGCATGTAAGAGTGGATGGAGGGAGTGAGGGAGCATGTAAGAGTGGTGGAGGGAGTGAGGGAGCATGTAAGAGTGGTGGAGGAGTGAGAGGACATGTAAGAGTGGTGGAGGAGTGAGGAGCATGTAAGAGTGGTGGAGGGAGTGAGGAGCATGTAAGAGTGGTGGAGGAGTGAGGAGCATGTAAGAGTGGTGGAGGAGTGAGGGAGCATGTAAGAGTGGGTGAAGGAGTGAGGAGCATGTAAGAGTGGTGGAGGGAGTGAGAGAGCATGTAAGAGTGGTGGAGGAGTGAGAGAGCATGTAAGAGTGGTGGAGGAGTGAGAGCATGTAAGAGTGGTGGAGGAGTGAGAGAGCATGTAAGAGTGGTGGAGAGGAGTGAGGAGCATGTAAGAGTGGTGAGGAGTGAGGAGCATGTAAGAGTGGATGAGGAGTGAGAGAGCATGTAAGAGTGGTGGAGGAGTGAGGAGCATGTAAGAGTGGTGGAGGAGTGAGAGAGCATGTAAGAGTGTGAAGGATGAGGACATGTAAGATGGTGGGGAGTGAGGAGCATGTAAGAGTGGGTGAGGGAGTGAGAGGAGCATGTAAGAGTGGTGGAGGGAGTGAGAGAGCATGTAAGAGTGGTGGAGAGAGTGAGAGAGCATGTAAGAGTGGTGAGGAGTGAGAGAGCATGTAAGAGTGGTGGAGGGAGTGAGAGAGCATGTAAGAGTGGATGAGAGGGAGTGAGGAGAGCATGTAAGAGTGGTGGAGGAGTGAGAGAGCATGTAAGAGTGGTGAGGATGAGAGAGCATGTAAGTGGTGGAGGAGTGAGAGAGCATGTAAGAGTGGATGAAGGAGTGAGACATGTAGAGTGGATGAGGGAGTGAGAGAGCATGAAGAGTGGATGAAGGAGTGAGAGAGCATGTAAGAGTGGATGGAAGGAGTGAGAGAGCATGTAAGAGTGGGTGGAGAGAGTGAGAGAGCATGTAAGAGTGGTGGAGGGAGTGAGAGAGCATGTAAGAGTGGATGAAGGGAGTGAGAGAGCATGTAAGAGTGGTGGAGGGAGTGAGAGAGCATGTAAGAGTGGATGAAGGGAGTGAGAGAGCATGTAAGAGTGGATGGAAGGGAGTGAGAGAGCATGTAAGAGTGTGAAGGAGTGAGGAGCATGTAAGAGTGGGTGGGGGGAGTGAGGGAGCATGTAAGCGTGGGTGAAGGGAGTGAGAGAGCATGTAAGAGTGGATGAAGGGAGTGAGAGAGCATGTAAGAGTGGATGAAGGGAGTGAGAGAGCATGTAAGAGTTGTGCGAGGAGTGAGGGAGCATGTAAGAGTGGTGGAGAGTGAGGACATGTAAGAGTGGTGGAGGAGTGAGGGAGCATGTAAGAGTGGGTTGAGGAGTGAGGAGCATGTAAGAGTGGATGGAGGGAGTGAGAGAGCATGTAAGAGTGGATGGAGGAGTGAGAGAGCATGTAAGAGTGGATGAAGGGAGTGAGAGAGCATGTAAGAGTGGTGGAGGGAGTGAGAGAGCATGTAAGAGTGGATGAAGGGAGTGAGAGAGCATGTAAGAGTGGTGCGGGAGTGAGAGAGCATGTAAGAGTGGGTGGAGGGAGTGAGAGAGCATGTAAGAGTGGGTGGAGGGAGTGAGAGAGCATGTAAGAGTGGTGAGGAGTGAGAGAGCATGTAAGAGTGGTGAGAGGAGTAGAGAGCATGTAAGAGTGGATGAAGGAGTGAGAGAGCATGTAAGAGTGGATGAAGGGAGTGAGAGAGCATGTAAGAGTGGATGAAGGGAGTGAGAGAGCATGTAAGAGTGGTGGAGGGAGTGAGGAGCATGTAAGAGTGGTGGAGGGAGTGAGAGAGCATGTAAGAGTGGTGGAGGGAGTGAGGGAGCATGTAAGAGTGGATGGAGGGAGTGAGAGAGCATGTAAGAGTGGATGAAGGGAGTGAGAGAGCATGTAAGAGTTGTGGGAGGAGTGAGGGAGCATGTAAGAGTGGGTGGGGGGAGTGAGGAGCATGTAAGATGGTGGAGGGAGTGAGAGAGCATGAAGAGTGGATGAAGGAGAGAGAGCATGTAAGAGTGGATGAAGGGAGTGAGAGAGCATGTAAGAGTGTGGAGGAGTGAGGAGCATGTAAGAGTGGAGGAGTGAGGGCATAAGAGTGGTGGGAGTGAGAGCATGTAAGAGGGA
>WNWK01001457.1:0-140018 GCA_009830355.1 Cherax destructor | reverse complement strand
TTTTTGGGGGTCTGAAATGACTAATCTAATTTACATTTGTCCTTATGGGAACAAATTCGTTGTAACAGCACTTGAACAGCATTCTGGAAAGAATTTTGAACAAAAACCGAGGTCCACTGTATTAGCAAAAATGCTGTAAAGTGAGTACCTCTTGTAGTTTTAATTATTTAAGTCATAAAGTTTTAAGGTAAAACCAAGTACAGTGGACCCCAGTTCGTAAACTTCACTCCTGAAGTCTGCTCAATGCCATACAGGAATTTACTCCCTAAGGAAAAATGTCAGTGGTTAGTCTATTTCAGACCCCCAAAAATACTTTTCCACAAGCACTTACAATATTATACTTACATAAATGTACGATTTCCGGGTTTAGAAACTCGGGGTCCACTGTATGATGCCAACAAACTGAGGAAATGACATGTGTAAAGACTTAAAACATTGACCAGGAAACTTTAGTATTTGCATACGAAAAAGCGTTAGCTTGTGAGAGTAGCAGTACTATTAGGCAGGACAGCCATTTTTAAATCATACCAGTTACTGAAATGTGGCTAAATGAAAATTATATGAAGTTTTGAAAAAATGCACCAGGATGAAATATATTTAACAGATACAATTGCAGAACTGTAATGTTCTGCCAAAGGTTGGGAGTATGCTTAGGTCCTTTGTATAAGGGAAAGGAAACAAGAGTGAATATAAAATTATAGGGGTATAAGCCTGAGTATACCAGGTAACATTTACAATAGAATTATTATTGAGATGGGTATGACAAAAAGTAAGATTGCAGAAAGACAGGAGAATTTAGAAGGGTAGGGATGTGTAGACCAAATGTTTGCATTAAGGCACTAGAGTAGAGTACAGTGGACCCCGAAATCGAACATTCTTCATTCAGAATGCTTTCAAGTGCTGTACCAATACAATTTATTCCATAAGGAATGACGTAAATTTGATTAGTCTGTTTCAGACCCCAAAATACACCCATAAAAGCACTTACAATAATAAACTTATATAAAAGGGGAGTTGGGAGTGTTCGATTTCGAGGTCCACTGTGCAGTGGACCCTCGCTATTCGAACACTCCAAACTCGCCCTTTATAAGTGCTTTCATAAGTGTATTTTTGGGGGTCTAAATGGACTAATCTAATTTACATCATTTCTTGGTGGGAATAAATTTTGTACAGCACTTGAACAGCATTCTGGAATGAAAATGTTCGAAAGTAGGTCCACTGTACTTGCTAAGGGTAAAGAGCTGATTGTTGCATTTAATGATTTAGAAAATGCATGTGACTGGTGTCAGAAAAGAAAGCAATGTGGCAAATGTATGGAATAGGTGGTAGATTACCAAGAGCAATTAAGAATTTTTATGAAGTGAAGCTCAGGTTAGGGTATGTAGGAGGGAGGGGAACTATTTCTTCATGAAAGTAGGACTGACAGGGGTATATGACATCATGGCTATTTAACATATTTATAGATGGGGTTGCAAAAGAAGTGAATGCTAGTGTGCTGGGAAGAGGTTTGGGATTAAGAAATGTTGAAGCTGATACAAAGTGAGAGTCATCATGACTGCTCTTTGCTGATGACATGGTTCTTGTTTTAGGGGCTGTGATGACAAGTTTTAAAGGTTGGTGGATGAATTCAGGAGGGTATCTACAAGAAGGAAATTAAAGAGAACAAGGCAATTAGGGTAACAAATAGCCTAGGCAATAACATATTAACTATCAGGATGAAGGGAATGAGTACGAAGTGGATGAATATATATTTTAGAGTGTACATGTCAGAACTCTGATGGACGGGTAGGGATGTTACAGTCAGAGGGTAATATGAATTGTAATGTACACTTCTGGAAAGACACCAGTTGAGTGAATGTGTGTCTTTCTTTGGGTCAGCCTGCCTAGGTAGAGATGGCCATTAAAGAAAAAAAAATCTAAATTCCCTATTAGTGGCTCTTTCTCTCCTATCCCTAATACATGAAAAATGGTTGCCAATCTACTACAGAAAAAACTGTAAGCTATTATGTTGTTCCTTTACTGCTGACGGTACTTATTACTAATAAAATATTCTCAGAATCTGCAAGGAAATTCTCTAATCAGAAAGAGGTAAATAGCTTCAGATAGGAAATTTGAAACAATTTTTTTTTTTGCTGCATTATGTATCTGTCGTCAAATTATAAAAATGTATGATGTATATAAGCATGTCATAACTTATACATGGGAACTTTATTTCTTTTAAAACATCAGTACACAGACCTCAACAACTTACTGCAAGAAGCTTAGTGTTATAAACACTGATGAAAAGTGAGAAACCACAGCGTCATAAACCACTTGGACATCTGTGAATGCCTCTCTGAGGCAAAAAATATATAGATTTCTTTTCATCTATTGTAATTTTCTGTCCAAGTGGTTTCTCACTTTTTCATACTGCAAAAGCTTTTTTTTTTTTTTTTTAAATGAAAAAGTAGTAAACCTGTTGTGGTGTCAGTCACAAAATTTTTGAAGGGGAAATATCCTCCCCATTTAAATAAAAACACTGGGCTCTTCGTCCATGGACTGTGCTTGAGAGGGAGGTCAACCAAGCAGTCCATAGAATCCCCTCCACCACGTAAAGGTGGCCCAGCTTCATTACAGAGGGGGGAAAAAGGCAAAAAGCTTAAGAGAGTCATACAAAAATTAACCTGTCAGGAACTGTTTCAGAACTATTCCACTTAACATATTAACCCTTTCAGGGTCCGTGCCGTAGTTCTACGGCTTTGAGTTCAGGGTCCAAACCGTAGTTCTACGTCATGAGCTCAGCTCACTAAGATAAGCTGTGAGCGGTAAATTTGGGCCTGGATATGAGAGAATACATCTATGTGGTAAGTGTGCACCACATAAAAAAAATCCTGCAGCACACAGTGCATAATGAGAAAAAAAAAACCAATTTTCGATTAAAACAGCGACTTTGCAGTGTTTTTTCGTGTACTTTTTATAGTTGTACAGTGGATCCCCGACTAACGAAAGGATCATATAACGAAAAAATCGTGTAACGAAAGCTTTTTTCGCTCTCGTGTAGCGAAAATGGGCTCGTGTAGCGAAACGTATTAGACCTGTCCTTGCCTGCCCTGCGCCTGCACAGGACGCCAGTCAAGCATTGTTTACCATTGAGAGAACATTAGCCAGCGTGCTCTTTCAAACATTCACAATAAATTTGTTATTTTTTGGTGGTTTAGTGATTGTCACTGTGAAATAAGTCACCATGGGTCCAAAGAAGCTTCCTAGTGGCACCCCTGTGGTAAAGAGAGTGAGGAACACCATCGAACTGAAGAAAGAGATTGTTGAAAAATATGAGAGTGGCATACGTCTGAGTGAGCTTGCCAGGATGTACAAGAAAAGTGCATCTACTATCGGCACTATCCTGGCAAAGAGAAATGAGACCAAGGAAGCTAATGTTGCAAAAGGGGTTGATATGTTAACAAAAATATATCGAAAACAGTGGATGAGGTTGAGAAGTTGTTGATGGTGTGGATCAATGAAAAACAGATAGCGGGTGATAGTATTTCCATGGCGATAATTTGTGAAAAGGCAAGGAAGTTGCACGCAGATCTTGTGAAGACAATGCCTGGAACCAGTGGTGAGGCAAGTGATTTTAAAGCCAGCAAAGGCTGGTTTGACAGGTTTAAGAAACGTAATGGCATACACAGTGTTGTGAGGCATGGTGAGGCAGCCAGCTCAGACAAACGTGCAGCTGAAAAATTTGTGCAGGACTTCAAGGGGTTCGTAGACACTGAAAAATTCGAACTCCAACAAGTGTTTAATTGTGATGAAACAGGCCTGTTTTGGAAGAAAATGCCCAACAGGACCTTCATTACTCAGGAGAAAAAGGCACAGCCAGGACACAAGCCTATGAAAGACAGGCTAACTCTTATGATGTGTGCCAATGCCAGTGGTGATTTTAAAGTGAAGCCTTTACTGGTGTATCACTCAGAAAATCCCAGAGCCTTCAAGAAACACAGTGTTAACAAGAATAAATTGTGTGCATTGGAAGGCTAACACCAAGGCATGGGTCACTACGGAGATTTTCAAGGAATGGTTGACTGGAGTGTTTGGCCCTAGTGTGAAGAAATACCTCCTGGAAAAGAAATTGGGACTCAAGTGCCTCCTGGTACTGGACAATGCTCCTGCTCATCCTCACAACTTGGAAGAGTTGTTGCCTGACAACTTCAATTTCATCAGAGTGAAGTTCTTGCCTCCTAACACCACTCCTCTCATCCAGCCCATGGACCAGCAAGTCATTGCAAACTTCAAGAAACTGTACACCAAAGCAGTGTTTCAGAAGTGCTTTAATGTGACCAATGACTCTGAATTGACCCTAAGAGAGTTCTGGAAAGATCACTTTAATATCGTGCATTGCATAGGCCTTATAGGTAAGGCTTGGGAGGAAGTGACTTCCAGGACTTTGAACTCTGCTTGGAGACCACTGTGGCCGGATTGTGTTGAAAAGAGGGATTTTGAAGGATTTGAGGCTGACCCTGACGACCCTGTGCCTATTGTGGAATTGGGCAAGTCCCTGGGGTTGGAGGTGAGTGGTGAGGATGTGGAAGAGTTGGTGGAGGAGCACAGGGTAGAGCTAACAACTGAAGAGCTGCAAGAGCTTCATCTGGAACAGCAACAGACCACAGCTGAGGCTATTGCTTCAAAGGAGGAGGGAGGAGGAGGTGCCTTCTTCAGTGATTAAGGAAATGTGTGGAATAGGTTACAAAGTTTTGTTGAAAAACACCACCCTGAGCAAGTTGAAATGAGCCATCTGTGCAACCACTTAATGACAGAGCCATGTTGCACTTCAGGAAAGTGCTAAAGAGTCGCCAGAAACAGAGGACTGTGGACAGTTATTTCACCAGGCAGGGGTCTAGTGACTCTCAAGCTGGTCCTAGTGGCATTAAAAGACCAAGAAGGGAAGTAACCCCAGAGAGGGACTTGTTACCTGAAGTCCTTTTGGAGGGGGATTCCCCTTCCAACCACTAACACCCTGCCCCTGTCATCCTCCCTATCTTCCAGATGCCTGCAAGTCTCTTCAATAAAGGTAAGTAGATGTTATTTATATTATATTTTTTGTGAATATTTTTTTGTGGAACAGATTAATTGTATTTAAATTATTTCTTATGGGAAATAAGGGTTCAAATTACGAGTTTCGTGTTGAGAAATAGCTCCTGGAACGGATTAATTTCGTTAGTCGGGGGTCCACTGTATTTGCGATTTCTTGATCTCATTTGATAGAATGGAAGATATGTTACAGATATAGAGATGATTTTGATTGGTTTCAGTATTGGAAATGGCTTGAAACTGAGCTCAAAGTAGCGGAAATGTTAAATTTTTGCCAATGTTCAAGAGTAAACAAATGACCTCACACGTCTAATACGTGCCAGCTGGTGGGTCTAATATACGTTCACAAATGTGGTGATATTATTTGTACAATTATTACAATATTGCATAACAGTAAATCTTCCATTTTTTGGTTTGAATAAAAATTCATTATGTGAATAAAAAATCAAAATGGAATTTATTTGTAAAGACTGAAAATGTAACTAATGAACAGAGGAAATGTTAGTTTAGTGCCAGGAATGCCTGCATTGTTTATTCTTCACCCTATTTTGAACTTTGAGTTAAATTACCAATCACTTTATTTTGTAGTTGAAACAGTTGACTGGGCAATTTCTTGTGCTCAATCGATAGAAGTAATACTAATGAAATACTAGCAAAGAATTTGGTCGACTGGAATAATATAATTGGCCTAAAATGAGAGTCAAAGTTGGCAAAATCACCGATATGTAAATATCACTGACGCGTGAAAATTCGCGAGAGCATAATTTCGTCAATTTTCAATTAAATTTTGTACTTTTTGTTTTATTACCTTCAGAAAAAGATTCTCTACCATTTCATAAGAAAAAATAAGATTTTTTTTTTTTTAATTCTTGGACACTGGCAAACCCCTTCCAAAAATGGCCTTGGACCCTGAAAGGGTTAAACTTGCTCACATATGTATTCATTTTTAATTTCGCACCATGACCATGGCAGACCACACTAGGCTTGAAACTTACACCTGTGAGTATGATATTATTCTTATTATTTAAATTACTATGCACAGAGCATTTACAAATTAACCCATGATGCCTACCACATGACTCTTGATATCTCATTACAAACAAAAAAAAAAAAAAAATTCCCATTGATTCCTTGAGGAGAAAACATTGAAAAGATAATGCATGAATATTGTGAATTAATTTTAATTAATTACATAGATATTAATCATGGGCAACACAAAATGAAACTTAGGTAGAGGTCTCTAAACAAAATGAAAAATCTATTAACTAACACTGACCATAACATATATAAGGAGAAAAAGCTTTGACAAAGTCATTAAACAATACAAATGACTGAAAAGTGATTAAGTATTAAGATGTGCATTTTGGAGAAATACAAAAAATTATATAGAGGATTCATCCAGCTTATCTACAAAAATATGAGACAAAACATGAAATTAGAAAAATATTTGAGAAGCACAAATACTATTAATGTAATAGCTCAAAGGTATATAGTTATAAACCTATTTAGGAATCCTGTATGTGAAACAGCATGTCCGAGATCACAGAAACCCCTGAAGCTAAGACACGTTGTAGAACGAGCTTCTACCGAGACAGGGTTTAGCGCTTCTATTTCATAATAATAATTCTACCAAGATGTGTGACCCCCAAGGGATTCAGTGTTCCCCACATCGCTGTAGTAATTTTATTGGGAGTGTTGTCAAAGATAAAAACTCATTCTGCAATATGTCTCACCTTCACTATTGTTGGAAATATGTCTTTGTGATCCACGAAAACACTTATATGTACTTCAGCTTTGTAAATTCAACTTCCAATTATCTCTAGGCTGAGGAAACCACATTTTAACATCAGTCATTTACCACTAATTTTCACATACATTTTATTGACTAAACCATAAAAAAAAATTCCATGAGATAAGAGCATCTAAATTAAAAAGTATTGCATCCATATGTATAAGGAATTTGACATACATACTGTGCAGTTGAAGATTTTTTCTCAATCCTTTACAAATGCACATTTTTTTCTGTTAAGCACTTCAGGTGTGGCAAAAAATCATGTTTTATTCTTATTACAATGTTGTCTTAACTATCCTTATAGAAGACAGTGAAAATCAAGACATACAAAGACCATGGAAAAATTAGGGCCAGTTTACTGCAATTTTTGTATTCTAGGCTTATTAATGTACTATGATAACATGTACACAGAAAATATTCAAATTCCTTCCATGCACAGATTGTTCCTGTTATATGATTTTTGTGAAACAATTTCCAGCTTTTTTTTTTTTTTTAACTTTATGAAGAAAGATAAAATTAATGTTGCTTACCTTAGTAGACCTACATTAATTTTGAGGAGGTAACAAAAGTAACTTAATATATTTTGATGTTTGATACAGTTAATTAAATCAAATATATTATTTCTTAATAAATTACACCCTAAAAAAAGCTTAATAAATACCTAATAAAAGCAAAAGAAACAATGCAAAATTCTTCTGTTAAATAACAATCATATAAAATGTAATTGCAACAGCAACGAGGCAATGCAGCACATTCAACTGGGGCGATGCAGTTTTAAGTGAAACTGCAATGCTTACTATAATTTCTTAAGTTACCTTACAACAGCTAAGCAAATTAGCCATTTAAAAGTAAAACAGAGTTAGAGCCTTGCTCCTTCCTGCACATGTCCTCACTGCTCTGTATACAGTACAGGCAGTTGATTTATGAATCAAGTAATGCACACAGATCGACAATCTTCACAGAACTCAGAGTAGAATGAGGCACTTTATCCTTGCCGTGATATTCAAACCTTCCTCATTCACTATTCATGACTGGCCAAAGATCCAACTTCTTGACGATGGAAGACCCTGCCCCAACTCCACAGTGCAGTACAGAAAAAAAGTAAAAAGCCTATTAAGGCTTATTTATGGAAAACTATTCATCTTGTATAAAATGTGTCACACATATGGTAGAACATGATATTATTCATGTCTTTCCTGCCATGAATACTATTTTTACATATATGCATGCTGCAAAAAAGCTATAAAAAGAGGAAGTCTTTTCAATTTAATACATTTATACTAAAAATTTATATCAGACTCGCCAAATTCAGGGCACAATGACCGGAATGGAGATATACATTTATTTTTTTTCTAGCATGTTACATCAATGTTTTCTGTACAATAAAGGAAGAAAATATATCAACCATCTTGTTGCCTCAACAGAATATAGCACTCTGAGATAATCCACTTCTAGCTTACACTAGTTTCAAATAATAAATACGTAATATTGTTTCAGTTCAACAGCAATATTTTGTCTTGACAAAGGAAAATATATTAACATGACTAGAGATCTATGTTGACAACCTTTATTGGAGGCCAAGATAGTTGTTGATGCCTTGAACGAGGAAAATAATTGCTGGCTGCCATGCCACTAACAATCTGATCCAGTCTAGTAACTGTCCATAAAATACATGAGGCTTTTCCCATGGGTTGCAAAACATTTTCTTGAGATCCACCTGTAAGAAAAATCATGATTAAAAAAAAAAAGTTATTAAATTTCACTACAAAAGTCAATGGTTCAAATAAGCTCACAGAGGAAATAAAAAAGGTAAAAGAACATTGGTTGTAACCAAGGACCTCATCAGACTGCTGAAGAAGTCCTCAGTGTGATACCAAAATATACAATACTGTACCAGTATTCATTCCTTCAGCCTTCTTTAAAGTTATCTATTGTTTTATTTTCTCCATGTTTGTAGGTAATAATTGTAATCCAGTCTATCAGTACTTAACATTACACAGTAAGAAAGTTTAAATAGGTAAACTTGCTTTATATAATTACAGTACTGTACAGTAGGCATCATGAACATACATACACAGAAAACGAGTCTGCTTACCACAGCCTATTGTTTTAAATATTTAATATTGAAATGTGTGTGTTCCTCACCTAAACTAGTATTTCATAGGATTACCCTTTCTCTTGATGCACTCCTCAGGTCTCCTACTAACTGATAAAGCCACCTTATGGAGGACAGAAAAGTCAATACCCTCTCCATATTTAATGGCACTCAATATTTTGAAGTTAATCACAATTTATCCAATTTTTTTGTCTTTGGCACTATGGCAAAGACAAAAGTCTGCTGAAGGTGTACTTATGGTTGTGCACATTTATATGCTTACTGTATTACTAAACAAAAATTTTACTGATAGTGTTTAAAAAATTTAAGCAAAATTCAAAATAAATACAGTGGTACCTCGACTTACGATATTTTTTCATTCCAGAATGCTGTTCAAGTGCCATTACCAAACGAATTTATCTCCTTAAGAAATGTTGTAAAATAGACTAGTCCTTTTAGACCCCCAAAATTACACTTACAAAAGCATTTAAAAAAATAAACTTACATAAAAGGTGAGTTTGGGGACCATCGTAAGTCGAGGTACCACTGTACTGGCTAAATTCTTTATAGAGTAAACCCTTGACTAAATGGATTGTGGAAATACAGGACAACATCCGCTGGGTTAATTGATTCAGTAACAAAGGACAAAATCTGGGGGTTACAGTATTGTCTGTAGTTAGAATAATGACAAAACAATTTCATCTCTATCCACCACAATTGCCAATACTAGCCATACATTAAACTAATGATTTACTTTTGCAGACAACACAATTAAGTTTAGTGTGAATAGTGCTACCTCTGTGACAATGTAAATATAAATCTTACCTTTTCCTTACAGTATGGACAAGTCTGTTTCTTGCCAACAATGCACCAGCCTCGAATACAAAACTCATGGAAGGTATGACCACAAGACAGGCGATAAGTGTTTTCAATGATGCCCTCTTCACCTTCTGGGACTAACTGTGGATTACCACACACAGCGCACACTCCAGGTTCGAGAGTGCGAGTAGGCATGCCATGTGGAGTATAATACTGAAAATAAAGGTACATTACTACATCTGCTCTCATATGCTAATCAAAGATTTCTTGCTAATAAAAGTATTTTTTTTATAAAAGCAGGATAGGTTTATCAAGAAGGTATATAATTTCAGAGGAGATGGATAGAGTAGGGAAGTCCCAGAAAAGATTGGAGGGAGGAGGAAAGGATATTTTTAGTAGCATGATCACAGTGGAGACCAGTAGTTTTAGGAAGTTGACACTGAGTGATAGCAAGGTGTACTTATGAAAGGATTCAGGAAAACCATTTAACTGGATTTGAGTTCTGGAAGTGGAAGTACAGTGCCTGCACTCTCATGGATAGGTGGGGATGTTGTAGATTGGAGGGTAATCTAAATTGTGATGTCTATGCACTAAATGAGTGATGGTGAATGAATTTCCTTGTTACCCCGCCTTAGTGGAAATGACATACAGTGGTCCCTCGGTTTTCGCCGAAAATTCATTCCAGAATGCTGCTTAAGTGCCATTACCGAACGAATTTACTTCCTTAAGAAATAATGTCACGTAGGTTAGTCTATTTCAGACCCCCAAAAATACACTTGCAACAGCACTTACGAAAATACACGTGCATAAATGTTCGAGTTTGGAGATGCACGAAAACCAAGGGACCACTGTATATGAAAAACATAGCTACTCGTTTCTTATAGCAATTATTTTATTCATTATTTTCACCTTTCTATCTTTTCTGCTTTCTTGATTTTTTTTTATGATTGCTAAAGAAATCCTCAACTTTTCCAGACATTTCTCGACAGACGTGGTGACTGCTTAACATTTGCGATAGACAAACTAGCACATGGATTATATTAATTGTGGGGAAGCATGGAAGAAAAACATCACTCCAATGTCTCTGATTAGGAGCCCTTCACTAGAATGAAGGCACCAACCTGCAAGGTGGGATTGCTCAGCAAATTCTTGAAGTCCTGCTCTGAATCATAATGCCTGGGCTGTTTCCTTAAGGAAAACAAAAATCAAGACTGTTAGTATTAAAAAACTACAAAGATTGCAATATCAGCACACTTACCCCAACATGGGAAGCCATCTTGTCTGCACACACTTCAGCAATATCTCGCCCAAGAACCCCGTAATATAGTCCATAGAAAATAAACAGAAGGCCACTGTCCATCCACACATTGGGCTTGACTCCAAACAGGAAGTTAAAACCCATCATAGTTATCATTATGATCACGTAACCCACCACTCCGAGGCCACAGCAGATCTTGTAGATGAGAAGAAACCATTTATATACTTGTCTGCAATAACAAAGCAACATTATTAATAGCAAAGAAAGGAAATTTACTATCAATAATGGCTAAATGATTATCAATACATCAAAAATAAAAAAGGATGCAACTTCATACAAAAACAGAATTAGTAACAAATATACTTAGATTTAGCACTTTAATACCTAAATTCTCTCATATTCTTTACTGATTATCTTTCAGAATAACAAGTATGATATTGTTCATCTCTGCCATGTAAAGAAATCTAAGGTCACATTTATATTTTCAAATACTTACCAAAACTTTTTATTCTCAACCTTTTTTATACAAGAAGACAAAGAGTAATCACAACATTTTCACACTAAACCTCTCCTGTCTCCATGATTTACTTAAATATAAAATAAAATTATATACTCTTTCTTAAGCATTCATTTTTCAGTAAGTCTTGTGTATATATTTATTCAATAAAATCCAGTATCCTACCTAGCTGTGGTAATTTATCCCTTCAAGATGTGCACCTTGATGTCAGTGAAGGGCTCTTGATCCAAAGAATCCTTGGATATTGAACTTTAAGTTGTCTAGCTCTCAAAGCCACTATCAGGAGTGTGTTCCAGGGTATAATGTAATAGTATAATGGGACAATGCAAATTACACCTTCCACTTACTGGTATTTAAGTGTATTTCACTCATTTAATAAGCCTTGTGTATATGCTAGTGCATGTTAAAGCACATAATTATTACTGAGTGATAAAATGAGAGTTGCAAAAGTTGTGAAGAACTGAGTGTCCAAACTCCTTGACTGTATTTTTAACCAGGCTGCCAGTGTTCCACATAGGGCTCCAGTAATTCACAGGGTAACAGGAAGGCCAGGCCAGTAGGTACTGCCATCTGCCACCCAAACTTGAAATCATTGTAAGAATAGTGAATGTACATGCCACTGTGCATAGGCTTGCAATAAACAAAAAAAGAAAAGCCTGTAGCCGAGCGATGGACATGCACATCAAGGAAAAGCAAAGAGTTGGATTACCAATCGACTGTAAACTTGATGGAAGAAGCATTGTATGTAAGACACTGAAACCAGGATCATGTAGTTATCAGGAGGAAAAGAAACAAACTGCATGTATCCTGACATCACCCCTCACACTTCATGTGTATCCCTCAGCTTCTTAAATACAGTGGACCCCGGATTTCGTACTGCTCCCAACTCGAACAATTATGTAAGTGCTTTTGTAAGTATATTTTTGGGGGTCTAAATAGACTAATCTAATTTACATTTGTCCTTATGGGAACAAATTCGTCCGGTAACGGCACTCAAACAGCATTCTGGAACGAATTATGGCCGATAACCGGGGGTCCACTGTACCTCCATATTGTTATTTTTAATATATGTATAAAGTCACTATAATGACTTGTCAATTTAATAGTTACAGAAATATCAACTACTATTGGAAGAAAGGTAGGTAAGAGTACAGCTAATGAGGAAGATGAAGAGGTATGGGGAAAATTTAAAAATGCAGCACTGTAGTGAACAGCAGAAGTTCATGGGTTTAGGAGTGTAGGTGTTGGTGGGAAGAGGAATGATTGGTGGAATAAGATAAAGAGGGTGGTGAGAAAGTTAGCACATGAGAGGCTCTTACAATGTAAAAATGATATATGAAAGGCAGAGTCAATGGGGATTAAATGAGAGGTAATAAGAGTGGTGAGGGAGCCCATAAAGAAAGTGAATGAGAAAATAGGCAAGTCTTTATCAGCAAATTTTGATGAGACATTAATAAGTTATTATAATTTATTCTCAGCTGTCGTATTTGAGTGCCTCTGCAAAGACAGTGATTATGTATGAGTGAGGTGAAAGTGTTGAATGATGATGAAAGTATTTTCTTTTTGGGGATTTTCTTTCTTTTTGGGTCACCCTGCCTCGGTGGGAGATGGCCGACTTGTTGAAAAAAAAAAATTAATAAGTTGAGAAAGCCTGAAGAGCAGACAGACTTTGTAATTAAAAACAGGAGAGGTGGAATGTTAGAAGCACTAAAAAGATGGAGAAAACATTTTGAGGAGCTGTTAAATGATGATGTCAGTAAGGCAGTTATTTCATGCATTGGGCAAGAAAGAATAACAGCTCATAGGAGGAAGGAGAGCCAGAGGTAGATGTGAGGAAAATTCCTGAGGCAGTGGGTAGAATCAAAAGGGGTACAGCAGCTGGGACAGACAGGATTAAAACTGAGATGTTAAAAGCAGGTGAGTATATGGTTTTGGAGTGATGTTGTATTTGTTCAATACATACATGAAAGAAGGGAAGGTACCTAAGGACCGACAGTGTGCTTACTTCCTTTGTATAAGGCACAAAAGGTAACAAGAAAGTGTAAGAATTAGAACAGTAAAATGAATGTTAAAATTATTACTGAAAGAGTTTAATAACAATTGCAAGGTATAATTATGGCAATATTTATAGCCAAAAGCACTGTGTACATGCTAGTGCTTGGTAAAGCACATGTACTGTGGTAATTACCAGTGTGTGTGTGATAAATGAGTATGAAATTGAGTATACTGTACTTGATGGCACAACGTATTTAAGTAAAATTATATATTTTTAAGGAATTTCAGTATTTAATTATGGTATTTTTGTCTTAAAACCTTACCTAACATATGAGTTACATGCTGTACATATGCATTACAAAGATATCAGTTACAACCTTTTTATGGATTTTAACAGCAATTTTTGTCTTTTAAATTTTTCATTGAAACTTGCTCTTATAGTTACCTGTGAAGTTCAGTCAGACATTCTGAACTCATTATTATTATTACATTCAAAGGGGAGGAGAAAGCATTGAACCTTTAGGCATCATAATGCCTGGTAGAATGGGAGGCAATCAGGTTCAATCTAGGAAAAGCTAGATCAGGTCCAATTTCTTGAATTAAGACCCAATATCAAGAAACCTCCCTTGAACACTCAGAACACCTCCAGTCCAGACTGAGCCAACTGTGTAGTATTCCACTGTCTATTCATGGAAAAGGGATCAAATACCATTCACCAGTATCATGGCAGCTCCTATGAAGTACTGATTTAACAACAACCCACCAAATTGCAACATGTCTACCAAACTTGATGTATGTTATCCAACACTGCATATCTAATTCCGAAAAGAATAAATAAAAGGCACACATGGAAAATAACAACAGGGGTTGAATGATAGCTTCTAGGCCTTTTGTATCATAATCAACACATCATCAGAAGCTTGCAATGTTGCAGAAATAGACTAGGAAATCCAGGCAGATTCATTCAGGAAAATGACTCTTCAGAATCTGGAGAGTCATTCCCCTGAATGACTCTCCAGAATCTGGAAAGAGTCGTTCTCCTGAACGAATTTGCTTGGATTTCCTACTCTATTTCTGCAACACTGCAAGCTCCTGATGTGTTGATTGCAACAGACAAGGCCTAGAGCTTTCATTCAACTACCCCTGTGGTTATTTTGCTTTTTTTATCGCTCATTCGCGATTGCATAAAAGGCACACGTAAGCGCACAGAAAAATGAAACCCGTAACTCACCTGGGTGTAGTTTGTTCTAGCGGTCTCTCGAGTGCTTTCTTGACGACAATGATGGTGATGGAAGAGAAGAGCAGCCAGATGAAGATGAAACGCCACCAGTGGTTATGCAGGCATAAGATGAAGGGAATTACCCAAACACCTATCATGCTCACTAGCTGGAAAGAGTAATGATTATGAGCTGAAAATTGAAAACGAGCAAATGGAACAATTTAATGGAGTGATGGAGTCAAACTTGTGTCTAAAGTTACTTGCCCACCGTGGTGCAGTGGTAGCCCAAAAGGCTGATAATTTCAGATCAGTTTGAATCATGTTACTCTAGTGAACTAAAGGTCATCTACCATATTTTACGGCGAACACGACGCTCCGGTGTCAAGGATGCCCCTCCCAATTCTAATTGGTTAAATTTTGGTACTTCGGCCTCCAAGATGCTTGGCAAATTTTCAAGACTTATTCTAGAAAAAATAGCATCTTTGACGCCGTAAAATACAGTATACGTACCATAAAAGAATTGAAGTCATAATGAAACAACTGGAATTATTTACAGTTAATTAAAAAATTTAAGAAGACTCTAGGGGAGATTTCAGTCCATCCTAGACCATAATCAAGTTACAACTTTATACAGTAATAATCCAGATCAGACCAAAACGTTGTCTAAGGTTTCCTCTTGAAATTGTGAGTGTGTTATGAAATGTATACCTCCAATAAAACAATTCTAGGAATGCTGTAGTTTTTCCTTAAATTACTGTATATATTGCTCTGTATGACCCTTGTGGGTTCAGCGATTAGTTTTGATTGTAGCAGTAGTACTGTATATATTGACATTAAAATATTTATACAGCTGTTTAACACAACACTGTCAACCATTCCTTCTAACAATTCTACACTCCCACAATATGCTTTTTCTTTTTTTTGTGGGTGAGCCAAAACAGGACAATTCTTACACAAGAGTGACAGAACTGCAAATTATAATACAGACAAAATGTTAATGAAGCTTTCTCCCACCTGATAAGATTTGTAGTGATTTTTTTTCCAGGCCACGAGTCCAATTTGTGCTATGATAGTGACCACCATTAAGATGAGGACCATTTCTGCGTGCATCTCATCGTGGCCCTTATGTTTCTCATGTAGCCGTAGGTGTTCTAATCTACCGGTAAAATCATATTAGCTAAAGATACAAAATGCTGTATGTGAAACAAAATGATACAAAATCCTAGTCAACACTTGTTCGTCTTAAGACTTAATAATAATAATAATAATCTTTATTTCTATAAGTAGTCTTGGTACAAGGTATGCAGGCCTAGCTGACATTAATGACATACTACTAGTATAATATATAGAAAGCCCCTTCTTGTGTAGAGCATTTCGGGCAAATTAGGTAAATGTTGTCTCCAGGATGCTACCCACTCCAATTGACTAACACCCAGGTAACTTATTTTACTGATTGGTGAACACGGACAGCAGGTGTCTTAAGGAAACACATTCCAATGTTTCCACCCGTACTGGGGATCGACCCCTGTGGGGGTAGCACTAAACCAGTAGAGGTTATACAGCACCTGTGGAATGGGAAGTAATCAAGTCTTATCTATGGAAGGGGAAGGTTACCTGTGATACACTTCTGACTGGTTTCCAGAGTTTTTCTACCCTTGCAGAAAATATCTTTAATCCAGTAACAATTTGATGGATCAAGAAACCTTCACCAGGATCTAGGCCATTCCCCCACCTCCAGCAGGGACCCAATGTAGAATTGGACTATTACTGAGAGGAGATTCGTATACTGACGATGAACAGGAAATGAGTGAAATCCTAAAAGAACGGTATGAGTCGGTGTTCAGAAATCCAATAATGACAGCAAGGTAGAAAATGCAGAGATATTTTTCACTCCAGCAGAAGGCCACGCAGACAAACTAACTGACATTAGTACAAATCCAATGGAATGCTCTATTTATAAAGCACGAGCCCTCACTATTCTTTGGAGAAAGAGCTTAGATCTAGGTGAAATACCAGAGGCCTTAACGAATGTAGACATAGCTCCTCTGCATAAGGGAGGTAGTAGAGCACTAGCTAAAAATTACAGACCAGTAGCCCTAACTTCTCACATCATAAAATCTTCGAAAGAGTGATGAGACGGCAGATTACAAATTTCATGGACCAGCACAACAAGCATAACCTGAACCAGCATGGTTTTAGTGCAGGGCGATCATGCCAGGGCGATTATGACAGAATTACGGAGGCATTGGAAGATGACCAAAATGCATATGTGATTTACACAGATTTTGCAAAGGTGTTTGACAAATGCGATCATGGAGTGATAGTGCACAAAATGAGGGCCATGAGCATTACAGGGAAGGTAGGCAGATGGATTTTCGGGTTCCTAACACACACAACACAAAAAGTAGTAATAAACAGAGCAAGATAAGTGAGGTAAAAAACTCAGTGCCCCAAGGCACTGTCCTGGCACCTCTGCTGTTTCTCATCCTCATAGCATAGATAAAAACACCCGTCACACTTTTGTATCATCATTTGCACATGACAATAAAATAAGCATGAAAGTCACTACGGTAGAGGACACTGAAAAATTACAGGAAGACATAAGCAGGGTTTTCCAGTGGGCAGTGGAGAACAAGACGTTCAATGGTGATAAGTTCCAGCTGCTTAGGTATGGAAACAATGAAGAACTCAAAAGGACACTATATACAAAACTCAAGAGGGTCACCAAATAGAACGAAAGGAACACATAAAAGACCTGGGAATAATTATGTCAGCTGACCTTTCTTTTAAAGACCATAACAAGACAAAGATCACAACAGCCAGGAAGATGACGGGGTGGGTATTGAGAACTTTCAAAACAAGGGAAATAATGCTGAGGGTGACACTCTTCAAATCGCTAGTGCTCCCTCTTTTAAAATATTGTTCAGTGCTAATGGTCCTGCTCAAAGCAGGAGAAATATCAGAGCTGGAACAAATACAGAGATCATTTACGGCTCACATTGAGCCAGTAAAGCACCTAAATTACTGGGAATGCCTTCAAGTCTTGAACATGTACTTATTAGAGCAGAGGAGAGGGAGATACATTATAATATGTACCTGGAAAGTACTCGAGGGCCTGGTCCCAAATCTGCACACTGCCATAACAACATACTAGAGTGAGAGATATGGGAAGAAGTGTAAAATAAACCCAGTGAGGAGCAGGGGTGCAGTGGGGACAATAAGGGAACACTGTATCAACATCTGAGGTCCCAGACTATTCAACATCTTACCAGAAGATTCAGAAACATGGCTGGAACAAGTGTAGAAGCCTTCAAGAAGAAACTGGACAAGTATCTTCACCAGGTGCCAGATCAACCAGGCTGTGATGGATATGTCCGGCAGCAGGCCTCCAGCAGCAACAGCCTGGTTGACCAGGCAAGCACCAGACAAGCCTGGCCCATGGCCGTGCTCCGAGAGTAGTGAAACTCTCGAAACTCTTCAAAGGTATATCTAAATCAAACCACTACACTACAACTTATGTAAAAAAAAAAAAAATCTAATACAGCAATAACTATTATTCAGGGACTCCAATGACAAGAAGTTACATAGTCTGATTTTAATGGGTAATGATAGGATAAATATAATGCACATTTTAATGCCTGTGTACCCTCAAGAACATTGTAAAAAAGTTTATATTACATACCAGTAGCCCAAATAAACCTTGATATATTTACATACAATATTTAAGTTTTTTGTAGAATTTTTTATTTTTGCACAGACACTTACCCAACAAACCAACTTAACCTCTATGAACTCAATTTAAGTCGTAATGAACTGTCAATGAATTAACAGAAAGGTGGCCAGGAGGTTCGAACCATGAATAACAGGTCCAGAACTTCACCACTGAGTTGCCAGGCTTCCTATTAGAAGCCTGGTAGCTCAGTGGTAGAGCTCTGGACCTGTTAATCAAAGCAATCAATCCTCCCATCCACCTTTCTCTTTATTCATACAGTGGAACCCCGAGTTTCGAACTCTCCCAACTTGTCCTATTATGTAAGTTATTATTGTAAGTGCTTTTGTACTTAAATTATTCCTTATGGGAACAAATTCGTTCGGTAACAGCGCTTGAACAGCATTCTGGAACGAACAAAGTTCGAAACTCGGGGTACCACTGTATATGAATTTGCATAATAAACTTCTCTAGGTGATATGGATTTTGATAAGCTAACATCTCCTTATTCTTTTAAAAGTTATAAATATGAACTTTCTCAATTATGACTGATATCCTTTCTATGGTAGATCACTGAGCTAAAAAAAATATATACAGTAGTGCCCCGCTTTTTGGCATTTCACCTTACAGCGTTCCCATAATAAGCCGATTTCAAATTATGACCAAAACTCTCTGTACGGCAACCTGTCTTTCTAATATGGCGAGCGCCACCCAGTTTGTTTACATTCTCCATAAGCACATCTCTCTATTATGTCTGGAAACTTTCCAAAATTTCAAGTGTTTTAAAGTTATTGCATATTTTATGTGTGTTCTGATAATAATACTTGTGTACCTGTACCTAAATATACTTACACACTGTGCTGGCAAGCAGGTACACATTAAAATCACTAACAGTGTCCCGCTAGTCTTAACGCCATAGTAATACTAATAGTACGTAATAATAATCACTCTTGGGCACATTAAATGTCTTATTTTATGTCAATATAGACATTTTCATTAATCCATCTATGATATTTTCTTCAAAATTATATAAGAAACACATTACATAGCATATAAACATGCTATGTTTATATGCCAGGCGGCAAAGAAAATGTGTATGAATCTGCGTTTGGCCTAGTCGCTCCACTTTTGTTTACAATTCTTGGCATGAATTATTCATTACTTCTCCCTTCGTTTATGATGGCATTTAAAGGTAGTTGTTAGAAACAATTAAATTCAGTGAACAAGGTATGTCGATAGTAATAATATGGCTCTTGGCCACAGTGTAGGTAGCCGGCTACCTACACTGACTTCCTATAAATAAATATGTACTACTCACCTCTCATCCAACATTAAGACTATACATATTTTAAGGTAAATAATGAGTGTATGTACTGTATGTGTATTTTATCTCTCTGGGCTGCTTTAAATATCGTATATTAAGTTTGGGTAGGTAGCCGGTAGGCGTAGCCCAGGCGGGCTACACCTACTGGCTACCTACACCTGACTTCCTACAAATAAGTACTACTCACCTCTCGTCCTACATTAACAAGACTACAAATATTTTAAGGTAAGTAATGATTGTACGTACTGTGTATGTATTTTACTTTTTATTGTGATTTTTAATGCCTAGTTCTATTATTAACTTAATATAAGTTATTGTAAACTTGTTGTCTGGCATTTATATGCATTTACAAATGGAAAAAAATGGCATTCTGCTTTCCAGAGATAGCCTGGAACCTAACCTGCCGTATAAGTGGGGCCCTACTGTATGTAAACAGTAGGACCGCCATATCCTCAGGGGATACGTTCCAAGACCTACTGTAGATACCTGAAACCATGGATAGTAGCAAACCCAATACTATATGTCATTTTTCATTAACATACATACCTATGATAAAGTTTAATTAATAAATTATGCAAACTAAGTCTAAAATTAGCACTTTTTCATTGATAAGAAGCATTTCACATTTCTCTTAGTCTTTGACCAACTACCAGCATCACTACTTTTGCACTTTGGGGCCATTATTAAGTAAATTAAGGGTTATTTTCAGGCCATGGTAAACCGTGGATAACTGAAACTGCGGATACTGAATCAGTGGATATGGGGATTCTACTGTGTATGTATGTATGTATGTACTATATATATGTTTAAAAAAATAGCTAAAGAATAACAAGAGCCTTGTAAAGTTATAACCTACAGACTACTTTTACCAGTGAAATTAAAAATCATTTCTACCAATGTTCTTACCTCCATCTTTCCTCTTCAGATAAATGCAACTCCTGGTCTGTCTGAAAGAGAGAAAATAGTGCTGTAAATATAACTGTCGTTTAGGTTATGGTTTGAAAAATAGGTTATGCAATGTATACAGCCTCTCCTCACTTAGCGACGTACTCGTTTACCGACGACTAAGACTTTACGACGGGCTCTGTAACCAGTATGCATACCCAAGTACGTAATAAATATTAGAGCTGATTTCCTCTAATCTGTTTATTACAATATACAGTACACTACTGTAAAAACATTTAAAAATATACTAAAAATGTTATAAATGGTGCAAAGGTGACATTAAACAATATCAAAGATGGCCGACACAAACCCACTACCATTATAGTATGCTCCTCACTTAGCGATGAATTCATTTACTGATGTGGTCTTAGGAACGGAACTCAGTCGTTAAGTGAGGAGAGACTGTAGTTTAAAAACCGAGTGGAGCCAGTGGAAGTTATTCAGTGTCTCAAGTCAGTGGTAGTTCCATTATTTTTTTTTTTTTTTTTTTTACACAAGACTTTGAGGACATTAATTGTGTTGCTGAAGGGCCACTAGTTGGGCATCTCTACTGTACAGTATATTGTATAATACAGTAAATCCACGGTGCCCATGGTCTGGTGGCTAAAGATCTCACTTCACACGGCAAGGGTCTGTGTTTGATTCCCAGCAAGGGTAGAAACAATGGGCGTGGGTTGCATCCTGGGACAAAACTGACCTAATTTGCCCAAAATGCTCTGCATAACAAGGGGCTTTCTATATACAGTGGTCCCTCGGTTTTTGTGCATCTCCAAACTCGAACATTTATGTAAGTGTATTTTCGTAAGTGCTGTTGCAAGTGTATTTTTGGGGGTCTGAAATAGACTAACCTACGTGACATTATTTCTTAAGGAAGTAAATTCGTTCGGTAATGGCACTTGAGCAGCATTCTGGAACAAATTTTCGGCGAAAACCGAGGGACCACTGTAGTAGTATGTATCTCATTGATGTCAGCTAGGCCTGTATACCTTGTACATGTACTTGTAGAAATAAAGATATTATTATTATTATATAATGGACGAATAGGGAAAATTGTCTGAGTGTCCATTAAATTAGAATGTTAAAAAAAAGACAGGAAAAAATTATGTCCTTTACTCTATAATTATAAATTGCAATAAATATTGAAAATGTGATAGTTAAAAGCAGTTTACTAGGAGTGTGCCAATGTATCATTATTGATGGGTATCAGTATACAGTGGACCCTCGGTTTTCGCCGAAAATTCTTTCCAGAATGCTGCTCAAGTGCCATTACCGAACGAATTTACTTCCTTAAGAAATAATGTCACGTAGGTTAGTCGTATTTCAGACCCCCAAAAATACACTTCCACAAGCCCTTACGAAAATACACTTACATAAATGTTCGAGTTTGGAGATGACCGAAAACCGAGGGACCACTGTATTTTGATGGTATTGGTATAGACCTAAAATTTGCCCAAAGAATCTTTCCCATTATTTAAAAAGACCATTTTAATGAGGGTTTACTGTACACATGTATGATGACAAAATTCGTTCAAAAACTAAAATGTAGATAACCACTCATTTTTCTTTTTCAAAGAATTAGCAATTACAGTGGACCCCCGGTTTTCGTGATTTTTTTCGTTCCAGAATGCTGTTCAAGTGCCGTTACCAAACAAATTTATTCCCATAAGGAATAATGTAAATTAGATTAGTCCTTTTAGACCCCCAAAAATACACTTACAAAAATACACTTACATAATTGTTCAAGTTTGGAGCATCACGAAAACCGGGGGCCCACTGTACTTAACAGATTGTTATTATTTTGATGATATTACAAATTAAAGTTTGCTGTTGAGGTTCCAAATACTGAAATTTATTTATTTTTTTATTTTATTAACACATCGGCCGATTCCCACCAAGGCAGGGTGGCCCGAAAAAGAAAAACTTTCATCATCATTCACTCCATCACTGTCTTGCCAGAAGGGTGCTTTACACTACAGTTATAAAACTGCAACATTTACACCCCTCCTTCAGAGTGCCGGCACTGTACTTCCCATCTCCAGAACTCAAGTCCGGCCTGCCGGTTTCCCTGAATCCCTTCATAAATGTTACTTTGCTCACACTCCAACAGCACGTCAAGTATTAAAAACCATATGCCTCCATTCACTCCTATCAAATACGCTCACACATGCTTGCTGGAAATCCAAGCCCTCGCACACAAAACTTCCTTTACCCCCCCTCCAACCTTTCCTAGGCCGACCCCTACCCCGCCTTCCCTCCACTACAGATTTATACACTCTCGAAGTCACTCTGTCTCGTTCCATTCTCTCTACATGTCCAAACCACCTCAACAACCCCTCCTCAGCTCTCTGGACAATCGTTTTGGTAATCCCGCACCTCCTCCTAATTTCCAAACTCCGAATTCTCTGCATTATATTCACACCACACATTGACCTCAGACATGACATCTCCACTGCCTCCAGCCTTCTCCTCGTTGCAACATTCATCACCCATGCTTCACACCCATATAAGAGCGTTGGTATAACTATACTCTCATACATTCCCTCTTTACTTCCATGGACAAGGTTCTTTGTCTCCACAGACTCGAAGTGCTCCACTCACCCTTTTCCCCTCATCAATTCTATGATTCACCTCATCCTTCATAGACCCATCCGCCGACATGTCCACTCCCAAATATCTGAATACATTCACCTCCTCCATACTCTCTCCTCCAATCTGATATCCAATCTTTCGTCACCTATTCTTTTTGTTATCCTCATCACCTTACTCTTTCCTATATTCACTTTCAATTTTCTTCTTTTACACACCCTACCAAATTCATCCACCAACCTCTGCAGCTTCTCTTCAGAATCTCCCAAAGCACAGTGTCATCAGCAAAAAGCAACTGTGACAACTCCCACTTTGTATTTGCTTCTTTATCTTTTAGCCCAACACCTCTTGCCAAGACCCTCGCATTCACTTCTCTTACAACCCCATCTATAAATATATTGAACAACCACGGTGACATCACACATCCTTGTCTAAGGCCCACTTTTACTGGGAAATAGTCCCTTCCCTCCTACACACTCTAACCTGAGCCTCACTATCCTCATAAAAACTCTTCACTGCTTTCAGTAACCTTCCTCCTATTCCATACACCTGCAACATCTGCCACATTGCCCCCCTATCTACCCTATCATACGCCTTTTCCAAATCCATAAATGCCACAAAAACATCTTTACCCTTATCCAAATACTGTTCACCTATATGTTTCACTGTAAACACTTGGTCTACACACCCCCTACCTTTCCTAAAGCCCCCTTGTTCATCTGCTATCCTGCTTTCTGTTTTACTCTTAATTCTTTCAATAATAACTCTACCATACACTTTACCAGGTACACTCAACAGACTTATTCCCCTATAATTTTTGCACTCTCTTTTGTCCCCTTTGCCTTTATACAAAGGAACAATACACGCTCTCTGCCAATCCCTAGGTACCTTACCCTCTTCCATACATTTATTAAATAATAGCACCAACCACTCCAAAATTATATCCCCACCTGCTTTTAACATTTCTATCTTTATCCCATCAATCCCAGCTGCCTTACCCCTTTCATTCTACCCACTGCCTCACGAACTTCCCTACACCCACAACTGGCTCTTCCACACTCCTACAAGATGTTATTCCTCCTTGCCCTACACACGAAATCACAGCTTCCTGTCTTCATCAACATTTAACAAATCCTCAAAATATTCTCTCCATCTTCCCGATACCTCTAACTCTCCATTTAATAACTCTCCTCTCCTATTTTTAACTGTCAAATCCATTTGTTCTCTAGGCTTCCTCAACTTTTTTAATCTCATTCCAAAACTTTTTCTTATTTTCAACAAAATTTGCTGATAACATCTCACCCACTCTCTCATCTGCTCTCTTTTTACATTGCTTCACCACTCTTTTAACCTCTCTTTTTCTCTCCATATACTCTTCCCTCCTTGCATCACTTCTACTTTGTAAAAACCTCTCATATGCTAACTTTTTCTCCCTTACTACTCTCTTTACATCATCATTCCACCAATCGCTCCTCTTCCCTCCCGCACCCACTCGCCTGTAACCACAAACTTCTGCTGAACACTCTAACACTACATTTTTAAATCTACCCCATACATTTTCGACCCCATTGCCTACACCTCACTAGCCCATCTATCCTCCAATAGTTGTTTATATCTTACCCTAACTGCCTCCTCTTTTAGTTTATAAACCTTCACCTCTCTTTTACTTACTGATTCTATTTTCCTTGTATCCCATCTACCTTTTACTCCCACTGTAGCTATAACTAAAAAGTGATCTGATATATCTGTAGCCCCTCTATAAACATGTACATCCTGAAGTCTACTCAACAGTCTTTTATCTATCAATACATAGTCCAACAAACTACTGTCATTACGCCCTACATCATATCTTGTATACTTATTTATCCTCTTTTTCTTAAAATATGTATTACCTATAACTAAACCCCTTTCTATACAAAGTTCAATCAAAGGGCTCCCATTATCATTTACACCTGGCACCCCAAACTTACCTACTACACCCTCTCTGCATGTTTCTCCCACTTTAGCATTTAGGTCCCCTACCACAATTACTCTCTCATTTGGTTCAAAAGTTCCTATACATTTGCTTAACATCTCCCAAAATCTCTCTCCTCCTCTACACTCCTCTCTTCTCCAGGTGCATACACGCTTATTATGACCCACTTTTCGCATCCGACCCTTATTTTAATCCACATAATCCTTGAATTTACACATTTATATTCCCTCTTTTCCTTCCATAACTGATCCTTCAACATTATTGCTACCCCTTCCTTAGCTCTAACTCTCTCAGATACTCCTGACTTAATCCCATTTATTTCTCCCCACTGAAACTC
The DNA here is from genome assembly GCA_009830355.1 of Cherax destructor. Taxonomy (NCBI): domain Eukaryota; kingdom Metazoa; phylum Arthropoda; class Malacostraca; order Decapoda; family Parastacidae; genus Cherax; species Cherax destructor. The sequence continues at coordinate 114,380 of WNWK01001457.1, read as the reverse complement.
GCCTACCCCCTTCAGCTTTGTTTCGCTTAGGGCCAGGACATCCAACTTCTTTTCATTCATAACATCGGCAATCATCTCTTTCTTATCATCCGCACTACATCCACGCACGTTCAGACAACCCAATTTTATAAAGTTTTTCTTCTTCTCGTTTTTAGTAGATTTGTACAGGAGAAGGGGTTACTAGCCCATTGCTCCCGGCATCTTAGTCGCCTCATACGACACGCATGGCTTACGGAGGAAAGATTCTTTTCCACTTCCCCATGGACAATAGAGAAAATAAAAGGAACAAGAGCTATTAAGAAAAAGAAGAAAAACCTAGATGTGTGTATGTATATATATGCATGTGTATGCCAGTGTAGTGTGACCTAAAGTGTAAGTAGAAGTAGCTAGATATACCTGTTATCCAGCGTGTTTATGAGACAGAAAAAAGACACCAGCAATCCTACCATCATGTAAAACAGTTTCAGGTTTCTGTTTCACAGTCACCTGGCAGGACGGTAGTACCTCCCTGGGTGGTTGCTGTCTACCAACCTACTACCTATAATAATACAGTACTTGTCACACTACATTCGTGTAACCCTTTCTGGTTATTGATACAGCATATATTATAGGGTACAGGTTGGGTTCGGATAAGTGTTTCCTGACGTGGGTCTTAGTCATATGATGACCCACCACTGGACCTATTGGTTATCTGATTGAGGCCTTCCACTGGCTTACCAGTAACCCCTTTTAAAAATTAACATTATTGTGTATAGGGTACAATACTGCATAACTTAAATGCCCATGAGGGAGTTGATCTGTCATCTTGCAGAGACATTGTTCTTAACACAGCTAAAAAAAAAAAATGAAAAATGAGGTGAATGAACTGGCAAGGAATAAAATAAAACAACTTGTATAGCATTGCTACAACGCCTTTGGGATGCTTACGTCTGAAAAAAAAAAAAACTCGTGAAAAAATTCATATGAGTACTGAACAAAACGTGATTAAAACTTTAAAAGTAGAAAAAATTATGACCTACAGGATGAAGAGTCTGTAAAAAGTAACAAGGAATCCAGTGTCTGGTGAAAACAATGTAACTATTATATTGTGAAAGAGAAATTAACTGGATCCCACATGGACCACCATAAAAATCCACCTTCTCGAAACCAGTTTTTTCAAGCAAGATCATGAATCGTGCCTTTCATATTTTTCCCCCTCTTAAAAATAACGCTGTTTGGCAATAATACCAATTTTATTAGCCTACTTTGAGAATGGAAAGGGTAGATTAATTATATTAATATTATTATTATTATTACTATTACTGTTATTACTATTATTACTGTTATTATTAAATACATAGAGGGTTAAATGGATATCCAGTACGTACTGTATACTACAGAAAAATAAAAATCATAATATTTTCTCTTCATCCCATGCTTCTTTTAATAAACTATACTTACATAAAGGGTGCAATCAAAAATAGATTTTTATTTAACCTTATTTCTCCACAGTACAGTGGACCCCCGGTTATCGGCCATATTCGTTCCAGAATGCTGTTTGAGTGCTGATACCGAACGAATTTGTTCCCATAAGGAATAATGTAAATTAGATTAGTCCGTTTAGACCCCCAAAAATATACTTACAAAAGCACTTACAAAAATACACTTACATAATTGTTCGAGTTGGGAAGTTTTCATTGCATTTGTGGATTTAGAAAAAGCATATGATAGAGTGGATAGGGTAGCAATGTGGCAGATGTTGCAAGTGTATGGAATAGGTAGTAAGTTACTAAATCCTGTAAAGAGTTTTTATGAGGATAGTGAGGCTCAGGTCAGGGAGTGTAGGAGAGAGGAAGTTTACTTCCCGGTAAAAGTAGGTCTTAGACAGGGATGTGTTATGTCACCATGGTTGTTTAATATAGTATTTATATATGGGGTTGTAAAAGAAGTAAATGCTAGGGTGTTGGGGAGAGGAGTGGGATTAAATTATGGGGAATCAAGAACAAAATGGGAGTTGACACAGTTACTTTTTGCTGATGATACTGTGCTTATGGGAGATTCTAAAGAAAAGTTGCAAAGGTTAGTGTACGAGTTTGGGAGGGTGTGTAAAGGTAGAAAGTTGAAAGTGAACATAGATAAGAGTAAGGTGATAAGGGTATCAAACGATTTAGATAAAGAAAAATTGGATATCACATTGGAGAGAGGGAGTATGGAAGAAGTGAATGTTTTCAGATATTTGGGAGTTGACTTGTCAGCGGATGGGTTTATGAAGGATGAAGTTAACCATAGAATTGATGAAGAAAAAAGGTGAGTGGTGCGTTGAGGTATATGTGTAGACAAGAAACGTTATCTATGGAGGCAAAGAAGGGAATGTATAAAAGTACAGTGGACCCTCGGTTTTTATTGAAAATTCGTTCCAGAATGCTGTTTGAGTGCCATTACCGAACGAATTTGTTCCCATAAGGACAATTATAAATTAGATTAGTCATTTCAGACACCCTAAAATACACTTACAAAAGCACTTACGAAAATACACTTACATAATTGTTCGAGTTTGGAGGTGAACGAAAACCAAGGGTCCACTGTATAGTGGTATCAACACTCTTATATGGATGTTAAGCTTGGGTTGTAAATGCTGCAGCAAGGAGGCGGCTGGAGGCAGTGGAGATGTCCTAAGAGCAATGTGTGGTGTAAATATTATGCAGAGAATTCGGAGTGTGGAGTTACTAAAAGTATTAGTCAGAGGGCTGAAGAGGGGTTGTTGATGTGGTTTGGTCATTTAGAGAGAATGGATCAAAGTAGAATGACTTGGAGAGCGTATAAATCTGTAGGGGAAGGAAAGAGGGGTAGGGGTCGTCCTCGAAAAGGTTGGAGGGAGGGGGTAAAGGAGGTTTTGTGGGCGAGGGGCTTGGACTTCCAGCAAGCGTGTGTGAGCGTGTTTGATAGGAGTAAATGGAGACGAATGGTTTTTGGGACCTGATGAGCTGTTGGAGTGTGAGCAGGGTAATATTTAGTGAAGGGATTCAGGGAATCCGGTTATTATAGATTTAGCCGGACTTGAGCCCTGGAAATGGGAAGTACAATGCCTACACTTTAAAGGAGGGGTCTGGGATATTGACAGTTTGGAGGGACTATTCTAAACTGTCGTATCTGAGTGCCTCTGCAAATACAGTGATTATGTATGAGTGAGGTGAAAGTGTTGAATGATGATGAAAGTATTTTCTTTTTGGGTCACCCTGCCTCGGTGGGAGACGGCTGACTTGATGAAAAGAACAAAAAAATGGCTGATGATTTAATTGCCTAAACAGCTGGATAGTTACTGTAGCTCAAGTGGTAGCACTTTCAGTTCACAACTAAAGAACTCTGTATACAAATAACCCGCACATAGAAGAGAGGAGCTTACGACGACATTTCGGTCCGACTTGGAACATTTACAAAGTCTCACTAACAAAAAGAAGAGAAGGAAGGAGTATATATAGAGGCCACCAGACAGGGATGGGAACAAAAGAGGAAGTGGTGGAGGAGTAGGAGTGGTGGTAGTAGTAGTAATAGTGGAGTGAGTCATTTACTAAGAAAGAGGAGCACTGCAAGGAAGCAAGCAGCCCACAGAGGGTAGGGGAAAGAACACAGAGGGGGTAAAAAATAATAATGAAGGACAAATACAAGGCAAAAGAAAGAAAACCCAGAGGAGAAAGAAGAAAGAGGAAAGAGGAAAGGGGAAGAGGGAGAAAGGGAAAAAAGAATCAGGTTAGGTCACAGTGCTCCTCTTTCTTAGTATATGACTGACTCCACTACTACTACTACCACTATTACTCCACCACTTCCTCTATTGTTTCCGTCCCTGTCTGCTGGCCTCTATATATATACTCCCTCCTTCTCTTCTTTTTGTTGAATCTGTAGTGGAAGACTCTCAGTGACAGACAGATAGACAAACTTGAGACACAACATGACTACTGGACCTCTCTCCTTGACGAAGACATTCGTAGACCCACAAACCAACACAACCTTTTCTATTCCTTGTATGAACCTGCTCCTAACCCTATTTACAAATAACCTTTTGATTCTATGTCAGGTACCTTGAGCTGTTCGCCCCTATGACCCAGTTTCGCCTTAGCTGCTGGGTTAAGCCCTGGCTCAATTTCTACACTCCTCTCTAGCGCTAATCTTCGCCTGTCCCGTCCTCCCTGCTCACCCCACAGAAGTCTCACCAACAGGAGAGCCTGCTATTCCTGTTCTCAAGTCTGCCCCACAATCGCCTTAGCTGCTGGGTTAAGCCCTGGCTCTATTTCTACGACTAAGAAGACTCCTCTCCAGCGCTATTCTTCGTCTGTACCGTCTTCCCCGCTCATCCCATTGGGATCTTACCTGAACTTATTCATTCATTCATTCATTCATTCTTTTTGTTAGTGTGACTTTGTAAATGGTCCAAGTCGGACCGAAACATCGTCATACTGGGGGGATAAGAGGGTTAGCCACCCAAGATAATCCAAGAGAGACAGTGCATCATCAAAGGATTGTCTGTCTTATTTCCATTGGGGTCCTTCAATCTTGTCCCCCAGTATGTGACCCACACCAGTCAACTAACATCCAGGTACCTCTTCACCTGCTAGGTGAACAGGACAACAAGTGCAAGGAAACACACCCAATGTTTGCACCCTTGCCGGGGGATCAAACCACAGACTCTCAAGTGTGTGAGGTGAAAGCATTGCCTACCAGGCCCATGGCCTGGTATGTTTCCTTACACCTGTTGTGTGTTCACCTAGCACTAGATTGGTACATGATATAAGTTGACAGCTGTGGGTTGCATCTGGAGAAGAGGACGAGAGGCTCCCAATGAAAATAAGCCAGATTTTAGAGGAACATTTAGAAGAAAAATTATAATGGTCTTGTGAACACACGTCATGGGCACATAGGTGCATTAAGTAGAGGACTGTATTTGAATTATTAACACAAAGTTAGTAACCCAGGATAACCCAACAAGGCCAATTAATGTGGCTTACTTCCATTGGGGTTCTTTTGAGGCCCTTCCCAGGATGTTACCCACAACACTCATGTAACTCCCAAGTAAGTTTAATTATGCACAGGTACACATAAGTACAATTATGATACATAGTGTAAATTACCTAGGATAACCCCCAAAAAGTGTAAGTGATTATTTCCATTGGGGATTCTTGACTAGTGAGGAAATGGTGCTAAGAGACTTGCCCAAACATCCCATGTCGTTAGTTAAATATACATTTTTATAGTTTTATTTAACTTAACCTACAGTCTTAAGAACATAAGAATGGAGAAACACTGCAGCAGACCTACTGGCTCATACAAGGCAGGTTCTTCTCAATATCAACCATTCACATCCACCCACCTGGCCACCCTTTTTCCAAAGCTTCCCAAAAATTAGCTTCAATAATTCAGATACTCATCAAACCCAGCCATTCTCTCATATATTTGTCAAATTTCTTTTTAGAGCTGTCACCCGGCTGCCGGGTGAACGACTCTTGACTCAAACCCACACGAGTGAATAACATTTCACCCAAGACTTTCTCAACTATAAGCAAGCACCTGTGTCCCATTATTTAGAGCATCTTCTCTCCAAATGGCTTAAATAAAGCCAAATCACCTACCATAAGGAGAGAACAGGGAACGTTCAGAGCTAGTAACATTTAACCACCCACCAATTTTCTTCAAAATAAATGGTCAAGGAAAGGCTGGAAAAAGCCGCATTTTGCAAAATTCCATACACAAGACACACACCAAGTTTTCCCTGATGATCCTAAGTAGTTTTTCATCCAGGGGGTTGGGAATGTGGCCCCGAGGGATGTGCTGGTGGCCGTGGTGGTGATCCAGTCCGGCCATTTTTATTGTTGTGAGAGAGACAGCTGAGAGGTGCATGGAGGGCGAGGCATGGAGGAGCCTCACTCTACCTCCATGGAGGAGCCTCACTCTACCTCCATGGAGGAGCCTCACTCTACCTCCATGGAGGAGCCTCACTCTACCTCCATGGAGGAGCCTCACTCTACCTCCATTGAGGAACCTCACTCTACCTCCATGGAGGAGCCTCACTCTACCTCCATGGAGGAGCCTCACTCTACCTCCATGGAGGAGCCTCACTCTACCTCCATGGAGGAGCCTCACTCTACCTCCATGGAGGAGCCTCACTCTACCTCCATGGAGGAGCCTCACTCTACCTCCATGGAGGAGACTCACTCTACCTCCATGGAGGAGACTCACTCTACCTCCATGGAGGAGCCTCACTAGCTCCATGGAGGACCCTCACTCTACCTCCATGGAGGAGCCTCACTCTAGCTCCATGGAGGAGCCTCACTCTACCTCCATGGAGGAGCCTCACTCTAGCTCCATGGAGGAGCCTCAATCTACCTCCATGGAGGGGCCTCTCACTACCTCCATGGAGGAGCCTCACTCTACCTCCATGGAGGAGCCTCACTCTACCTCCATGGAGGAGCCTCATTCTACCTCTCCCTGTGGTTTAGCGCTTCTATTTGATTATAATAATAATCATTCTACCTCCATGGAGGAGCCTCTCACTACCTCCATGGAGGAGCCTCACTCTACCTCCATGGAGGAGCCTCACTCTACCTCCATGGAGGAGCCTCACTCTACCTCCATAGAGGAGCCTCGCTCTACCTCCATGGAGGAGCCTCACTCTACCTCCATGGAGGAACCTCACTCTACCTCCATGGAGGAGCCTCATTCTACCTCCATGGAGGAGCCTCACTCTACCTCCATGGAGGAGCCTTACTCTAGTTCCATGGAGGAGCCTCACTCTACCTCCATGGAGGAGCCTCATTCTACCTCCATGGAGGAGCCTCACTCTACTTCCATGGAGGAGCCTCACTCTACCTCCATGGAGGAGCCTCACTCTACTTCCATGGAGGAGCCTCACTCTACTTCCATGGAGGAGCCTCACTCTACCTCCATGGAGGAACCATTAACTAGGGATGTATCATCTGTCAAAGGGGGGGGGGATGAGGTGCCTTGATGCTGGCGAAGGGCTCTTGATCCTAGGAATTTAGGGCAACCTTCTCTTGGATCAAACATGATTACATCCCATTCCCCAGGCAGTGTCACCCTCTGTAGTTAGCTTCCACTTGAAACTACATACATACATAGCATATATCGCAAACCAAGCGATATAAGATGCAAAGCAAACACGATAGCTGATAGCTCACTCCCCCCTTGGTTATTTTATATATATATATATATATAGTACTATATAATTATGAACCAGACTGTTACTGCTGGCCACACACAGTTCAACATATGAACCACAGCCTGGCAGATCAGGAACTGAGTTGAGGATGTTATGAAGTTCCTCTTAAAGACAACAAGGGGTCTGTTGAAAAATATTTGGCCTCTTTCAGTGATTGTGTTATCTCCTCGTGTACTCATCGCACCCTTGCTTTTCACTGGGGATATTTTGCACCATTTGATAAGAAGTTTGCTTTGGTAGGGAGTAACTTGTGTGCAGATTTAGGGCCAATGCCTCTGGAATTTTCTAAGTGTAAATTATGATGTATTTTTTTTCACGTCTGCATTCCCAGGAGTACAGGTTGAGTGACTTCGGACATTCTCAGTAATTTAGATGGTTGACTTGAATTTATATATGCAGTGCAAGTTCTTTGTACATTCTCTAGGTCTGCACTTTTGCCTTCTTTAACAGAGGCTGCTAGTGAACAACAATATTCTAGTCTAGAGAGGACAAGTGACCTAAAGAGGACCATAATTAACTTGGCATCTCTTGTTCTGAAGGTTCTCATTATCTATCCTATCATTTTTCCTCGTGGTGGTGACAATGACACTGTTGTGAGCCTGGAGAGTTTAATCCCCTGACATTATCATTACTAAGCTTCCTCGCTGTATTGAACTGTTAGGGTTAATCTTATTCCTAATTCTCACTTTAATTTCCTCAAGTTTTTCATAACGGAGTTACTGAAATTTGGTTTATATCCACTTGGTTTATATCCACTTGGTGTCCCGTAGCTCGTTCGCTGGCGCACTCAGCTCACATACTGAGGTCCGGAGTTCGAATCTCCTCCGGCACGGCTGGAAAACATTAGGGACGTGTTTCCGTAAGACACCTGCTGTCCATGTTCACCCATCAGTGTAAAATGGGTACCTGGGTGTTAGTGACTGGTGTGGGTCGCATCCTGGGGACAAAACTGACCTAATTTGCGGGAAATGCTCAGCATTACAAGGGACTTTCTATATAGTAGTATGTGATTGATGTCAGGTACGCCTGTATACCTTGTACATGTACTTGTAGTAAATAAAGACATTATTATTTATTACTTGGGGGTTAACTGCGACCTTTTAGCTGTGAGTAGATTATTATTATTATTATAATCAAATAGAAGCGCTAAACCACAGGGGTTATACAGCAGCTGTGAGTAGAGAGCTACGGCTGGTAAACAACATGTCACAGTAGGAGTTACGAGCAGCAGTGTGTGTCAGGTGGCACTGCTCGTAGTGCCAGTGAAAGTAGGACGTAATAAACGTAATTATCTTTCAAAGGAGGGGTTAAGTGTCTTGATGTCGGTTAAGGACTCTTCATTAGAGGAATTGAATTTATCGTCCCCTTCAGTGGATCAATCCTAAGGGTTTAGCGCTTTCCCATGATGATGATGATGATAATAAATGGACGTTATATTTTCCTTATTATTTTCTTTTCTCCTCCTCTGCCATATATATATATATATATATATATATATATATATATATATATATATATATATATATATATATATATATATATATATATATATATATATATATATAATATATATCGTACCCAGACATGAGGAAACAATAAAAGCTCCTTCAATATACAGAGACGTTACACAAACCCATAAAACGTTCATTTATCTATGAATAAGCAAATAATACACACCAGAGACCCGTCTGGCAGCGCGTCGTCTGACAAAACCCAGACAACGTGCAAATTAGCAAAATATATTGAAGGATTATTATCGTGGTATGACTAGGGTCATACAGCATGGTATAGAGAAAGGAACCACTCTAATCTATTTGTGAAAAACGTTCAGAAATGGACGTTTGGAAAAACTGCACTTACAAAAAACGTTAAATAATGATGATGGTGGTAGTAGTAATAGTAGTAGTAGTACTAGTAGTAGTACTAGTAGTAGTAGTAGTAGTAGTAGTACTAGTAGTAGTACTAGTAGTAGTAGTAGTAGTACTAGTAGTAGTAGTAGTACTAGTAGTAGTAGTAGTACTAGTAGTAGTAGTAGTACTAGTAGTAGTATAGTACTAGTAGCAGAGTAGTCTAGTAGATAATAGTAGAGTAGCATTAGTAGTAGACTAGTAGTAGTAGTACTAGTAGTATTATATTATATAAAAGAACACTAACTAAAGGGTCATACAGTGCAGTACTAGTAGTAGTAGTAGTACTAGTAGTAGTACTAGTAGTAGTAGTAGTACTAGTAGTAGTAGTAGTAGTAGTAGTAGTATAGTAGTCAGTAGTAGACTAGTAGTAGCTAGTAGTACTAGTACAGTAGTAGTACTAGGCTAGCATTAGCAGTAGAGACAGCTACAGCAGAGTAGTACCAGAGTAGTACAGTAGCGCAGTAGCTACGTACAGCTAGTAGTAGTACTAGTCAGTAGCTATGTGAGTAGTACTAGTGTAGTAGCTAGTCAGTAAGTACTAGAGTAGTAGAGACTAGACTAGTAGTAGTACTAGTAGCAAGTAGTAGATAGAGTAGACTAGTAGTGTAGTAGTAGTAGTAGTAGTAGTGACTAGTAGTAGTACATAGTAGTAGAGTACTAGTAGTAGTACTAGTAGACTAGTAGTAGCTAGTAGTGTAGTACTAGTAGTAGTACTAGTAGAGTAGTAGTAGCTAGTAGGTAGCTAGTAGTACAGTGCTAGTAGTAGTAGTAGTAGCTACTAGTAGTAGTAGTACTAGTGAGTAGTAGCTAGTAGTAGTAAATAGTAGTAGTAGTACTAGTAGTAGTAGTAGTAGTAGATAGCTAGTAGTAGTAGTAGCTAGAGTAGTACTAGGTAGTAGTAGTACTAGTAGTAGCTAGTAGTAGTAGTATGTAGTAGTAATAGTAGAGTAGTGAGCTAGTGTATAGATAGCAGTGAGTAGCTAGTAGTATATACAGTAGAGTAGTAGTACTGCTAGTAGTAGATATTTAAGAGTATGTAGTGTAGATACTATGAGTGTATATGAATGTATGCTGGGGTTACTAGTATACATTTAATAAAATACAGGACGTAAAGGTGTCCAGTTCGGTGTTACCTAGACCGGTTATCAAATGCCTGTTACATTCTTATCCACCACTGTCTCCAAACTTTCCCTCTGCTATTTATAGCTCTGTTTACCTCTGAAGTATTATCCTATCTATTGGTGCTTTCAGTAACTTTTACGATATATTAGTAGATGATTTTGGTTTTGCATTAGTCACAGGCATGTGTGTATTATTATTTATGTGTAACGTGATAATTTTGGTCTGATTATTATAATAATGGGGGAGCGCTAAACCCGTAGGGATTATACAGCGCCAGAGAAATTTATTGCAACTGGTGACAGCAAGTGACATTAACCAGGGGCCGAGGTGACCATCACAACTGGACCGGAAAAACGCGATTAAGTAAACTGTACATGAATGGTAGTATATAATACCGACATTATTATTATAATCAAATAAAAGCGCTAAATATAATACCGACATAATGAGGAATTAAACGCATGTGCAAAATCTGGGTATCGTATCTTTATTCGTAGACTTTTCGCCAACTTGTGGCTATATCAATACAGTACAAGGACATAAAATGAAGACTGTAGAACTATATACAAAAGATGAGGTAATCAGTCCCTCAGGGACTGATTACCTCATGTTTTTTTTTCTGATCTGCCCGTGTATTTAACGTGTTTATACGCTTATCCCCCCCTCCCCCCAAAAAAAAAACTCAGTGTATCATACTTAGAATTAGCTCGTGTATATAAACTGTAAATTACCTTCGAAGTATATACCTTGAGAATCAGCTTCAATTCACATGAACTGAGAAATTACTGTCCATGTATGTATGCATGCACTGAGTGTTCGCTTTTGTCACACATGATGGTTTACTATCATGATCCATCACACACAATGGTTTTACTATCATGGGACATTACAATGGATAATTTTACCGGCATACTTATTCAAATATGATGTTTTTACTGTCATATAAAATGTTTCCTGCCAGGTCCATATTCGAGTATGCAGCACAAGCATATTCTCCAGAAACTGGAGAATATGCAAAGGTATGCAACAAAACTAGTCCCAGAGCAAAGGAGGGAATGAGATAAGAAAAGAAGCCATAGGAAATTGAACCTGACGACATTAGAGGACAGAAGAACCAGGGGAGACATGAAAACGACATACAACATACTCAAGAGAACTTCATGGAGTGGACAGGATGGACAGTTCGAGACAGGGAACGGTAATAAGCGAGCACGATTGGAAATTAGACATAAGAGTAACAAGGATGTCAGGAAGTATTTCTTTACCTTCAGGGTGGCTAAGAAGTGGAATGACCTGGACAACGTAGTGGTGGGGCAGATTCCATATATAGATTTAAGAATAGGCATGACAAGGTTCAGGAGGCTAGGAGGGAGTACATCCGGTAAGTGTCGAGTTAAGAGGCAGTGCCAGGAGCCTAGACTCGAACCCTACACACAGACACATATATAACTTTAAGGAGAGGTACGATAAAGCTCATGGAACAGGAAGAGTGTGAACAGTGTAGTGACCAGCGAGGTGGAGGGAGACACGAGCTGTGAATCGACTCCTGCATCCACAAATAGATGAATCCACACACCATCAAAGGTAAAAACACAAAAGTTAAAACTGAAAAATATTTTATTAAATTATCAGTCTCGTGCATTAATTAAACCGAAAAGCAAATCTCACACGAGCCTTATAAATTTGGCACCATCTTCTCCCCAACCTTCCCCAGACTAACAAAAAATCACAGCCTCAGCCTCGCAGCGAATATCTTAAGGTAGTATTAATGTTGGTAGAATTACCGACATTACGTTAAGTAAAAGGACACAAGTGCAACTAGTGTGACATTTTATTGTGACAACGTTTCACTCTTCAGGAGCTTTCAATCTTGACAAAGTTCCTGGAGAGCAAAACGTTGTCACAATAAAATGTCACATTAGTTGCACTTGTGTCCTTTTACTTTACATATCTTAAGGTAGATATAAAAATTCATATATATAGATCTAAATCATTTTTAGCTGCATATTTTAACAAACTCAAATTAGTATCTTGTTAAATTTAGTTTATTTGAAGATATATTGGGTTCTGAGATGAGCTGATGTAGGATAGCAGCTCTTGTAGGAAAAGTTCTTGTAAGATAACATTCTTGTAGGATAACAGCTCTCGGCTGACATAGGATAAAGCCTAGTTTGTAAGCTTTGTTTAAGAAAAAACTCACTACTATCATCCCATCATAAGGATTTTTAAATTTATTTTCCATATTTTTCCTTTCAATTCTCAATGAAAGCATGTCTGGGAGGTTGATTAGTTGTTAACCTATGTACTATTATAGTTACAGGGAAGCGCAAAACCAGCAGGGGTCATACAGCGCCTGGGGAAAGGGAGGTAATCATGTTTGATCCGAAGAATAGCGGGTAGCTTCGATTTCTTGGATCAAGAGTCCTACACCGGTATCAAGGCACCCCTTGAAGAGACTATGGTAGCCAGTATAACCACCATATACGTGGCGATACAGACGGCTATTAACTATAAACACCACATATAACTGTGATATCTAACATGTATTAGTCAGTGTTGTAAATAAAACTAAGTCCCCAGTTACTGATTTCGTTAACATTTACATTAGTTAAATTATATACAACCCTAAATAGTCTCCTCAACTATTACCATAATTTTTAAAGGGGTGGACCTGTAAGCCAGCGGAAGGCCTCGGTCAGATGGCCAAAAGCTCCAACGGATAAGTGTTTCCTGACGCGGGTCTTAGTCATACGATGACCCCCACCTCTTTAAAAATCATGGTTATGATTATAGCCATTAAGTGTTACTATTTAGCTGAAAGACTTCAGTAGGACAATGAGAATAACAAGTATTCCAGCAAGGGTTCATCAGCTAGGGCAGCTTCAAAGGCTTCCTTCCAGCACAGCTAGATTTACTATCACTTGGAAATTACCATCTCAGCATATATACACTGAGAGAAATACACTTCAGGGTATATATGTGGATATCCCAAAAATTACACAAAGCGACTAGTTTTCACCTACGTCTTTCTTTCTTGGGAGTAATGTTTTTCTTCTGCCTTTTTCTCACTTCCTCTGAATTGATATTATACGTGGGCGAAATGTCGTCATTCACTTCATCTAACATACGTGGGCGAAATGTCGTCATTCACTTCATCTAACATACGTGGGCGAAATGTCGTCATTCACTTCATCTAACATACGTGGGCGAAATGTCGTCATTCACCCCTTCTTGTCAACAGTGACATAATTTCAACTCGGAAAATGAAGGTTATTGTTCCACTACGCAATATTTATTGAAGCTTTATATTATTTGGCACATGATTAGATATATATGTAGGATTTTGTCAATAAAAATTTTCTCATACACTAAATAAAATTTTCATTTTTTTACTTGGGTTCATAAATTAGAACAATTTGTTTTGTATAAATAAATGAAGTCTGGCGTTAGTTTACAGTATACTTCAAAAATATATATCTTTGCATTCCTTTATAGAATACACACTGCTAGTGTTAAAGTTCTTGATCCAAGGAATTTTCAACCACTTCCACTGATCAAAACTGATTATATCCCGTATCTGTGGATCCTATCTATGATCTTTTTGATTTCTGCATATTTTGTACATGCAATAATCAGAAATATAGAATCTGTCACCCCTATACCACAGTCATTGAATACCCCTTACGGGTTTAGAGTTTCTTCATGAGTATAACAATAATTTGGGCTGTACTCTTTAAGGAAAATTTCTTGCCCTAAATGCATTTATTCTATTTGGTTTAGAAAAATTGATATATTGCTATCGCACTACACTTTTTTTTTTAAATCATCATCTTCGTTTTTCATCTTTTCGAGTTCTTCCTGGCACCGTCGACAGAGACATGGCACCTTTAGCACATTTGAAGTACACATCGGGCGAGTACTCGTACAGATCAAAGTCACTCTTGTACTTCTCGTAGAGCATGTGGACGTAGGGCAGTGGAAGCTGCTTGAAGTAAGAACAGGCTACCTGCCCTGTTTTGACTCCCTGCGTTGGGTTGTCCCACCTGGGGCGGACGTCGCCAGTTCGGTTGAGGTACTCCAGGAAGAGCTTGCCTTCCTCGGGAAGTGACTCGAACCTATGGTAAAGATACGTTATACTCCTGGGTGATACCAGTATACGATATTCATGTCAGGGAACCCCTGAGTTACAGCTGTTGAACACAACTTAGGAGTAGCGAGTGGCAACTAGCCGACATACTAGATTTGTAGTTTACAAATAACTCGCAGTTTGGAGATGAAACTGACATCATAATGGTCTTGGACCATTAAAAGTCACAACACACGTAAGAAAACCTTTTTTTAACAGACATTTCACTTTCAAACTATACACATAATGGTCCCATTTTATCAGGCTCTCTGAGACTACTGTATACTAGATTTATGTTTAATAAGAATAATACTAATGATAATAATAAATAATATCTTATACTACACATGATTAAGGACATTTATATTAGTATATTGTAATTGAGACACAAGGATATATAAAATATGTCGAAGACATTCATTTAGTATCAGCACATATGGAAATCTTATACACATTTAAAATTATGTGGATTACATCACACCCCATAAAGTTTTAGTATCATAAGCCAATTCGTTATATAAAGTATAATGAAACAGAAAAGACGTGGATAAAGACACCAGTGTACAGTTCCGACATTTAATAATGGAAACGTTTTATCACGAGTGGTTTGTCCTAATACAGAACCACTAGTTATACGCTAGTTGTTCGCAAGTGACCTATGCACCCAAACATTCTTAGAAGTCGTCCTAATACGAGTGTCAAACAGCATGTCACAGAAATCAGGCAACTTCAGTGTCTCCAACTATTTGGCAAACAAGTTATTGCCCATACCATTACTTAGACACCAACCATCTTGCACACCCCCCCCTATCCCTTTTCGCCTGATCCTATCTCATTATGTATATATCTATTGTTTTAGGTATCCCTGTATGAAGAATAAAGAGGCCAACAGGGGATGAAACCTTTTTTTTAGTAAATGCCATAACACCCGAGTATACCTCATAAAATGTTTAGAAACTTAAAATAATTTATTACAGAAAAAGCTAATAAGGAGATGCACCTTAGGATGAAGTCGTAAGGAAGGATGCAGGGAGAGCAGTGGGACTCGTACGTCCTCCAGTGCTCGTCGTCATGGTGTGCGTCTAGGATGTACTGCACGAACTCAGGGAAGGTCGGGCCCAGAGGTGTGGCAAAGGGGTTCTCTGGGAGTACCACAGGGACGCCCCTCTTCACCTTAGACCTCACCTGTTCTTCCAACAGCGATATCTGCGGAGATGCAACGAATGTGAGTATAAAGGTAATAATATGGTTACGATTAACTCAACCTAATGTTAGACGTCACCTACTCCTCCAATAGTGATTTCTAGAAAGGTGTCAGATATGAAGGTATCGAAAATGAACAGGTGCATAGCAAGCTATTATTGAAGTAATGTTTTGATCTGCGTAGAGCTTGATCATGTAAATTAGTGAAACGTTGTCACAACTGAAGCTTGAGATATAATAGTGATACTATTATATCTTACTTGGACCTGACCTGTTCCTCCCACAGTAATATCTGTGGAAATGCAAGATATGTGGGAATCATGGTAGCAGTTATGGGGAGCCTATATGCATGAATAGTTTCTGTTGCGAATAACAGACAAGAGGATCGAGGCTCCATCAATCCTTGCACTGAATAATCTGGACCAGTTTGGCGCTTCATAAACACGTAAAATCTGTAGTTAGTCAGCTCTATAGTTTTACTAGGCATCTATATCCATCCTATGGGTGGTAGTCATCCTATATCCATCCTGTGGGTGGTATCACTCCACATTCATTTTGTGGGCAGTAATAGAGGTGTATATTTATTATTCAGGATGCAGCAGTGTTTCCTGACACGAATCTTGATCAGATGATTAAAAAAGCCCCTAGTGAGCAATACGTTTCCTAAATAATCTGCTGGCCTACCAGAACTAGATTTTCATCTCTAAAAAAAATGGTCATTATTTCATATTAAGAAATACAGGAAATAGAAATCCCAAGGTTATACGTAAACTTTATATAATGTTGATAAATTAGACACACATGCAACACTTGGGTATCTTTATTGAGGAAACGTTTCGCCACACAGTGGCTTCATCAGTCCAATACAAAGGAGAATCATGAAGATCAGGAGAAGTTTGAGGTAATCAGTCCCTCGGCCTTGAGTCGATGTGGTTCTCTGAACCATTCATTTACATCCTGTATGACACAGCGACATCTTGGTATCTTAATACAGGGAATTCTTCACTTGCCTAACCCTTTGGCACGACCTACTTCAACATTGGACAAATGTGACAACCTACGACTGCTGCACCTCTCCTGCCTACAGTATATAAGCTTCTCCTTCGCACATATGCTGTATTCTGTTCAAGATTGATGGACTGACCACATCGACTCAAGGCCGAGGGACTGATTACCACAAACGTCTCCTGATCTTCATGATTCTCCTTTGTATGGACTGATGAAGCCACTGTGGCGAAACGTTTCCTCAATAAAGATACCCAAGTGTTGCATATGTGTCTAATTTATCAACTTGTCGGTTCTCTGAACCATTCATTTATATAATGTTGGTGATGCCTCATTTAGAATTTGCAGATCAGTTCTGGTCTCCAAAGTACAGAATGGATGCATTTTATTTTTTCAAAAAGTCGGCCGTCTCCCACCGAGGCAGGGTGACCCAAATTTATTATTATTATTATTATAATCAAATAGAAGCGCCCTAAAAGAAAGAAAATCCCCAAAAAGAAAATATTTTCGTCATCATTCAACACTTTCACCTTACTCATACATAATCACTGTCTTTACAGAGGCGCTCAGATACGACAGCTGGGAATAGTCTCTCCCAGCTGTCACTATCTCAGACCCCTCCTTTGAAGTGCAGGCATTGTACTTCCCATTTCCAGGACTCAAGTCCCACTAAATCAATTAACTGGTTTCCCTGAATCCCTTCACAAAATATTACCCTGCTCACACTCCAACAGCTCGTCAGGTCCCAAAAAACATTCGTCTCCATTCACTCCTATCTAACATGCTCACACATGCTTGCTGGAAATCCAAGCCCCTCACCCACAAAACCTCCTTTAACCCTTCCCTCCAACCTTTTCTAGGACGACCCCTACCCCGCCTTCCTTCCCCTACAGATTTATACGCTCTACAAGTCATTCTACTTTGATCCATTCTCTCTAAATGACCAAACCACCTCAACAACCCCTCTTCAGCCCTCTGACAAATACTTTTAGTAACTCCACACCTTCTCCTAATTTCCACATTCCGAATTTTCTGCATAATATTTACACCACACATTGCCCTTAGACAGGACATCTCCACTGCCTCCAGTCGCCTCCTCGCTGCAACATTTGCAACCCATGCTTCACACCCATATAAGTGTGTTGGTACCACTATACTTTCGTACATTCCCTTCTTTGCCTCCATGGATAACGTTTTTTGTCTCCACAGATACCTCAATGCACCACTCACCTTTTTTCCTTCATCAATTCTATGGTTAACTTCATCCTTCATAAACCCATCTGCTGACAAGTCAACTCCCAAATATCTGAAAACATTCACTTTGCCATAATCCCTCTCTCCAATGTGATATCCAATTTTTCTTTATTTAAATCGTTTTATACCCTCATCACCTTACTCTTATCCATGTTCACTTTCAACTTTCTACCTTTACACACTCTCCCAAACTCGTCCACTAACTTTTGCACAGTATCATCAGCAAAAAGTAACTGTGTCAACTCCCATTTTAAATTTAATTCCCCATAATTTAATCCCACCCCTCTCCCCAACACCCTAGCATTTAGTACTTCTTTTACAACCCCATCTATAAATATATTAAACAACCATAATGACATTACACATCCCTGTCTAAGACCTACTTTTACCGGGAAGTATTCTCCCTCTCTCCTACACACCCTAACCTGAGCCTCACTATCCTCATAAAAACTCTTTACAGCCTTCAGTAACTTACTACCTATTCCATACACTTGCAACATTTGCCACATTGCTTCCCTATCCACTATCATATGCCTTTTCTAAATCCATAAATGCAATAAAAACTTCTCTACCTTTATCTAAATACTGTTCACATATATGCTTCACTGTAAACACTTGATCTACACATCCCCTACCCACTCTAAAGCCTCCTTGCTCATCTGCAATCCTACTCTCTGTCTTACCTCTAATTCTTTCAATAATAACCCTGCCATACACTTTACCTGGTATACTCAGTAAACTTTTCCCCTATAATTCTTACTATCTCTTTTATCCCCCTTCCCTTTATATAAAGAAACTATACATACTCTCTGCCAATCCCTAGGTACCTTCCCCTCTTTCATACATTTATTAAAAAAAAATACCAACCACTCCAACACTATATCCCTCCCCCCTGCTTTTAACATTTCTGTCATGATCCCGTCAGTTCCAGCTGCTTTACCCCCTTTCATTCTACCTAATGCCTACGGATGCATATATGCTGGAAAACAATGTTAATTCATTGTACTGTACAAGTTCACGTGCTTGGCTTTATCACCATTGTCAGCAGGATACCATATACGTATACTGCTACTGGAGTCCTTATTGTTTCCACTGGGACCCTAAGTGTTTTCATCGAGGGTTCTACCTTCATCAGTCTCGCCTGATTCACGAAATCGTAAAAACACAATTATAAACAAATCAGGGAACAGGTGGCAAGTGAATACTAAAACTCACAGGCCAGCTGACTCTTAATATGATTCATCCAACTAGCTATATTTCTATACACCATAGGAAGGTTAGCATAGGCCACCACTGTGACCACAAATAACTTTTTTTTACAGACGAATGGCTGTGGCTTACTCTAGCTCAAGTCCCACTCGTTCTGTGATCAGTCTCACCTGCTGCTGAGAGAGGCCATCGTGAAACTTCCTGTAGCGTCGGACCATTTTCTCGCCATAGTGAAGGTAGTAGTAGCCCTTGCTGGCATCCTGGAACTTGTCTCTGTAGCAAGAGACGAGGCGTTCGAACGGGTGTCTCACCACCATGAAGCGAGTACTGTCGGAGGTGATCTGCCGGGAAAATGGAGGTTAGGAGGTGATGTAGATAGGTTGGTGATGGTGTTGGCGAGTTGAAGTATACACAAATAACCAGCACATGGGAGAGAGAACCTTACATCGACATTTCGGTCCGACTTGGACCATTTACATCACTATCTCATAGTTGTAGTAACTATGAAATGCAGTGATGGTGATAATTTTAAATGATAATTAAGAGGTAGGGACCAGGAACTGAGACCCAGCAAAACATACACACACTCACCGAAGAAGCAGCAAAGTTGCTTATCCTAGGGAAGATTTGCTTCAGGAGGAGCTGTAAAGAGTTCTTCTTCCTGAGGCTCTCCCTCCAGTATCCTCCCAGTTCCAGTAAGGTGATGGACCAGGAGGTACTAGCAGCCTTGTACACGGGGCAGAACGCCAAGTGGTTGGCACTGGGGATAGAGAAGATGGGAACATAAAGGAAGACTGGGTGACAGTCGACAGTTTAACTTACCATAAAATCTAACCTATCCTAACGTAACCAAATATAGCCTAACCAAACCTAATCTATCCTCACCTAACCTAACCAAATGTATCCTAACCTGTGCTAACGTAACCAAATCTATCCTAACCTAACCTGTGCTAAGATAACCAAATCTATCCTAACCTAACCTAACCTGTGCTAACCTAACCAAATCTATCCTAACCTAACCTGTGCTAACCTAACCAAAATCTATCCTAACCTAACCTGTGCTAAGATAACCAAATCTATCCTAACCTAACCTGTGCTAACCTAACCAAATCTATCCTAACCTAACCTGTGCTAAGATAACCAAATCTATCCTAACCTGTGCTAACCTAACCAAATCTATCCTAACCTGTGCTAACCTAACCAAATCTATCCTAACCTAACCTGTGCTAACCTAACCAAATCTATCCTAACCTAACCAAATCTATCCTAACCTAACCTGTGCTAACCTAACCAAATCTATCCTAACCTAACCTAACCAAATAACGTATCTCGAAAAAATTGCTTAAAGTCGTATGTGAAAAATTAACATTTGGTAAAGGTGGGAAAATTGATCATCATATTACCATTGTAGACATTATTGTCACACTACACAATCTTATATAAATTCATTAGAAAGCTCTTAACTAGTAGGGATCATACTGCGCCTAAGGGCACATTCAGTTTCCTAGATCAGGACCTCTACATCTCGTCTTCTTTACTACGATGAAGACCCTTCCCAGACCTCTTTAGCCCCCTGAAGACCCCGGTCTTATTTAGCCCCCTGAAGACCCCGGTCTTTAGCCCCCTGAAGACCCCAGTCTTATTTAGCCCCCTGAAGACCCCAGTCTTATTTAGCCCCCTGAAGACCCCGGTCTTATTTAGCCCCCTGAAGACCCCGGTCTTCTTTAGCCCCCTGAAGACCCCGGTCTTCTTTAGGCTATAGGCTAGATGAGTGAGCGTACTGGGGAGGACCCATGACAACACTCCAGACTGAGCGATGCCATGATAACCTGCTTTGAACGTGCTGCTCGACCGCCATCATGATCTGCTGGTGGCTCTCGGCTAAGCTCTGGCTGACAGTCTTCAGGTAGAGCAGAGTTCCGTACAACACTACGGCCACCACCAGTAACAACCACCACGAAAACACTACGAAGAGTAGTCTTTTTATTCATCGTGTTTTTAATTTTATATTTTGTTTTTATCAAAGGATACGATGTTGAGTTTATGTACGAGGTAGACAGACGCCAGAATCCCGCTGATCTTCCTGATGTTAGTGGTTTCATGGCAACTTTACAAGTCAATAAACAAATAACCCGCACAGGAGAGAGGAGCTTACGACGTTTTGGTCCGACGTGGACCATTTACAAAGTCACACTAAAAGAAAAAGGAGGGAGTATATATACTATATAGGCCAGCAGACAGGGGCAGGACAAGAGAGGTAGTGATAAGAGGTAGTAGTAGTGGAGTCAAAGACTAAGAAAGAGGAGCACTACAAGGAAGCTAGGGGGCCCAGAAAGGGTAGGAAAAAGATATACTCTCCTTTGTGTTAGTGTGACTTTGTAAATGGTCCAAGTCGGACCGAAACGTCGTGGTAAGCTCCTTCCTACCTTCCTCTCTCTCTCTCCTCCCTCTCCCCCCTCTCTCTCTCTCCCCCTCTCTCTCTTTCCCTCCCCCTCTCTCTCTCTCCCTCCCTCTCCCCCTCTCTCTCCCTCCCTCTCTCTCTCTCTCTCCCCCCCTCTCTCTCTTTCCCCCCCCCTCTCTCTCTCTCTCTCTCTCTCATGTGCGGGTTATTTGTGTATTGTTCCAGTCACGGTATTGTGCCTTATTGTTATTTACAAGTCAAGTCTTTTATAACAAGGTTAAGCTCCTCAACTTCCCTTCCTAGTGAGTTATACATCATAACGATTGTGTTTAATTCCCTCTCCCTCCTCCACTCTCCCTCGTTCCACTCCACCTCTTTTCCCCCTCCTTCACTCTCCCTCGTTCCCCTCCACCTCTTTTCCCCCTCCTTCACTGCTCTCCCTCCTCACTCACAAACAAGAAATTACTTTTATAAATATAATAACCGATGAATGGCTCACATGGGTGTAGAGCTTAACGTATATATAAATATAATTATTGTAATTGCCGTTCAGGAGATAAAAAAGAGGGAAGAATGCTGATTGGCATCCTGAGTGGCATTATTATATTATTACTGTAATCTTGAATAATAAAGCAATTTTTTTATGTAGATTTTTAATCAGTCCCTCCAGAGGTTTCCTGATGAAAATTTTCCTAACGTGAGTTTTGATGTTGAAAATTTTTCCTGGTTTAGCGCATCCCGCCATTAAAAAAAAATTTAGCTAAATTTAAACTTTTCGCAGTCTTAGTTCCTGGTATGTGTGTGTTTTGGCTAAAATATTTCCGGGTAATATTTCTGGCACGAGGCTATTGTCTCATTTGTTTCCTCCTCCAAGGATCGGATAATAGATTCTCAAGGCATCCAAGGTCGCTAATCTATCTTGCCTCTATTATGATTACTATTATTAATCATAGCTAAGCGCTAAACCCGTTCAATTCCTCTGAATTGAACGGAGAGGTTTTGGTGTCCACTTTTATTCTGTACACTTTGAGCGTAACACTTGACTTTAACAGTTGTGTGCAACTTATTTATCGTTTATGTAACACTGGAAAATGGTGACATGTGATGCACATACTTAATAAAACCGAATTAATAATTTTTTTCTGTGAGAAATGATCATAGACGTGATAGGAGTATCACGTCTTTGCAAATTATTTTCTAGGACAGACTTGATTGTCCAAGAAATCTTGATTTTGAGTGTGTGTAATCACTATCTTGAACTTAACTGTCCACTTGTTGAATAATATTGAGAAAGACAGTATAATAACCTATGTGACATGTCAAGATATCTTATTAACGAAAATAAGATACCAGATATATTAAGCAAATTTCCTAAATTTGCTTGTAACAGTTAAGTGAACTGTAGATAAAAGTCCAGATGTACTCCTGTTAACCCTTTTGGGGCCTAGTTCCTAGGCCTCTTATATATCCATATGCTCTTGCGCTACCGTTCACAGGATGGATATGAAGTGCACAATAAACTAACCACATCGGTGACAAAAATCTAAAAATATTATCTAAAATCTCCAATCACTGCATTTGTGTCCGCGAGGAGGCTGATTTTGTTGTTTTATGTAGTATTTGGTAAGGTTAGATCAGCTGCAGCGGACTCGTACTGGAGGGACTTGTATAAGTACTCTTCGCTAGGCACTGCTGTCCAGTCCTTTTTTATGTTCGTGGGTGTTAGCACTCTGAAACATATACAGACATATTTCGTCGTTATATATGGATCTATGTATTGTTGCAAGGCTACCAACAAATAGAAGGAAGAAAAAAAAATCTCTGAGGCAAGGCAGAAGCGTAATGCTTCAGGCCATGTCACAGGATTGTTCTGCCCGCCTCCTTGCAGTGAGAGCTCCTCATGCAGGGGACTTTCTGTTGGCTGTTCCCAACTCCAGCCTTGGCACGCGCCTGGACCCACAGACCATCCGCATTGGTGTTGCCCTTCGACTTGCCGCCCCTATTCTCGCCGAACACAGGTGTATTTGTGGCAGTGAAGCAGCAGACCCGATTCGGGTACCATGGTCTTGTGTGTCGTAAATCCGAGGGAATGATTGCAAGACATGAAGCGGTTAATAACATTATCAAGAGGAGCCTCACAACAGCCGGATGCCCAGCAGTAAGGGAGCCACCCCAACTATGCAGATCTGATAGCAGCCAAAAGCGTCCAGATGGTATCACCGTTCAAGCCTGGACAGACAGCAAGCAGGTGGTGTGGGACTACACACGTGCATCTACCTTGGTTGATACCTATCTCCAATACACCAGGGAGGAAGGAGGGGCAGCTGCCACCTTCAGGGAATCCCAAAAGTCGAGAAAATATGGAGAACTTGCCCATCATTATATGTTTGTTCCCATAGGCTCAGAGACCCTTGGCTCATGGGGAAAGAGTGCATCTAAGTTCCTCAAGGAGCTGGGCAAAAGACTCAACAAGGTAACTAGGGATCCCAGGGCAGCTAGTTTTCTGTTCCAGCGACTCAGCGCTGCTGTTCAGAGGGGTAATGCATGCTGTATTCTGGGCACGCACCCCAGCTCTGAGGAGCTGGATGAGATTTTCGCATTATAATCAGTGACAAACATGTAAAAATATGTACTAGATATGTATCTCTCACACCTCGTGTACTGTATATGCCATCTTTATATCAACAATGTATCTCTTAAATCTTTTGTACCATATTATGTAATAAAATATACCTATTGGTAAAAAAAAATTAGAAGATGGGGTGGTAGGGGAAGTGGAATATTCAAATAGCTTCAGGAAGAAATCCAAATATTCTTCCTTGAAGCCTTTTTATCCACTTCTCCGAGGCTATGGGTCCCATAATGTACAATTTGTACATTTTATATATATATATATAATTTATATATATATATATATATATATATATATATATATATATATATATATATATATATATATATATATATATATATATATATATATATATATATATATATATATATATATATATATATATATATATATATATATATATATATATATATATATATATATATATATATATATATATAATCTGGAAACCTATTTTTTCGGTATATATCCTGTGATATATACCTCTCGTTGTAATTATCCTGAAAGGTATACATCGCTTGGCGTGTATATTCTAAAAACATCTGTCAGTGTACTTACCCTCTTAACTGTATTAAAAATACTTTGATCACAAATAGCCAAACAGATTTAAAAAATATATACTGAAATTATCGTAAATTTGCAAAATAATGCATTATATGAACAACAAAACAAACTGTTTAGAGAGTATTAAAAATAACTGTCTTAGTGTACATAAACTAAATGCGAAATTATAACTTTCTCTAGTGATTTATGATGGTACTGGCTGTAAGTGTGCTATTCACCTTTTACGATACTGTTGATTTAGTTTTCTTTATATTTACAATATTACAATATTGATTGATTTATCATTCTGAAAGCCTATCCAGTGCACAAAGGGTCATTAAGGCTATACGTCACTTGTAAACAAGGAAGAATGTTTTCAACCCTGTAATAAGGATTAAAACAAACGCTCTGATATACACTTCTGGTTAGTATTCACTGCTGCTCTCACTGCATGCGCAGCAAGAGGATTTACAAGCCTACCTCTCTACTGACCATGCTATTGGAACCTTCAATAAGAAGGGTTCAGACCTGTCTCGTACTGGACTAGGTCACCACCTGCGACCCCTGGATTGCAAGTCTGCAGAATCTTCCCATTTCCACAACAAAACGAAGACTTAAGACACATGTGCAACATCTGGGTATCTTTATTGTAGACGTTTCGCCATCCAGTGGCTTTATCAATATAATGCAAGGACATAATGTGAAGACTGTAGAACTATACACAAAAGATGAGGTAATCAGTCCCCCAGGCTTGGAGTTGAGTACCATACGACACTCTTCAACTCCAACGTCGGGGGACTGATTACCTCATCTCTTGTATATAGTTCTACTGTCTTCCAATTATGTCCTTGAATTTGCATTAATAAAACCACTGGATGTCGAAACGTCTACAATAAAGATACCCAGATGTTGCACACGTTTATAACTCACTTGTTGGTACTGTATACCATACATGTTCCCACCGCAAAGATGCCAATGTAACCAAAAAATTAATAAACAGGTGTAATTTTTAAATGAATTACATGGGATTGAACTTTGGGCAAAGCTTTGAACCATATTCCCTGAGAACAGTGTAGCCCAGAACTTTACTAAGGTCTTCTCTACGTGATAAGCAAGACATGTACAACAGTTAGGTATCTTTATTCCGAAACGTTTCTCCTACACAGGAGGCTTCTGCAGTCGAGTACAGACGAGTGAGCAGTCATGTGTCTTATATCAACCTGTCGGTATTGTATACACCACTTTAATATTCGTCTTCTCTACGTGTTACATCAGAATAACAGCAGCCTCCACCACCAAGAACCTAACCACGACCAAAACAGTAAGTCTCAGTAGTGACGCCAGTATTTTACATCATTCTGTGTGGAGGTTGACATAAGGTTTACGTGGGCCGAACTTTAATGTTGTTTACCTATGAGTAAAATAGGTACCTGGGTGTTAGTTGACTGGTGTGGGTCGCATCGCGTTCTATATAGTAGTATGTCATGTCAGCTAGGCCTGTTTACATTGTACACGTACGTGTATAAATAAAGATTATTATTATTACTGAAAACACACTTTTGATGCTCGTCGCAGCTCTCAATCATCTCATGAAGTGGAAGGAAACAAAATTAGTTAAAAAATAATCTGGGGTCTGGAAGTTTCTCTGATATTAGCACGGATACACCCACTCAAGCAATCTGTCCCTATTCACCCTACGAATTCTTCTCAATATTTTCTACGATGTCATATCACCCATAGTCCTGCCCCGTCCCCTCCATGGTCATCACACCGAGTTCCCGTAATCTTTCCTCACAGAACATACCTCCTAGACCTAGTCTCGCTGGAGACCTCGACACTTTCTGGGGGAGATAGGTAGGTGTACTCACCTAGTTGTGGTTGCAGGGGTCGAGTCATAGCTCCTGGCCCCGCCTCTTCACTGGCCGCTACTGGGTGTGTGTGTGTGTGTGTACTCACCTATTTGTGGTTGCAGGGGTCGAGTCATAGCTCCTGGCCCCGCCTCTTCACTGATTGCTACTAGGTCCTCTCTCTCCCTGCTCCATGAGCTTTATCAAACTTAGTCTTAAAACTATGTATGGTTCCTGCCTCCACTATGTCGCTTTCCAAGCTATTCCACTTCCTGACAACTCTATGACTGAAGAAATACTTCCTAACATCCCTTTGACTCATAGGAGTCTTCAACTTCCAATTGTGACCCCTTGTTTCTGTGTCCCCTCTCTGGAACATCTTGTCTCTGTCCACCTTATCTATTCCTCGCAGTATTTTATATGTCGTTATCATGTCTCCCATAACCCTCCTGTCCTCTAGTGTCGTCAGGCCGATTTCCCTTAACCTTTCTTCGTAGGACAATCCCCTTAGCTCTGGGACTATTCTTGTTGCAAACCTTTGCACTTTCTCTAATTTCTTGACGTGCTTGACCAGGTGTGGGTTCCAAACTGGTGCTGCATACTCCAGTATGGGCCTGACGTATATGGTATACAGAGTCTTGAATGATTCCTTGGTGAGGTATTGGAACGCTATTCTTAGGTTTGCCAGCCGCCCGTATGCTGCAGCAGTTATCTGATTGATGTGTGCCTCAGGAGATGTGCTCGGTATTATACTCACCCCAAGATCTTTTTCTTTGAGTGAGGTTTGCAGTCTTTGGCCACCTAGACTATACTCTGTCTGCGGTCTTCTTTGCCCTTCCCCGATATTCATGACTTTACATTTGGCAGGGTTAAATTCAAGGAGCCAGTTACTGGACCAGGCTTGCAGCCTGTCCAGGTCTCTTTGTATTCCTGCCTGATCCTCGACTGATTTGATTCTTCTCATTAACTTCACATCATCTGCAAACAGGGACACTTCTGAGTCTATCCCTTCCGTTATGTCATTCACATATACCAAAAACAGTACAGGTCCTAGGACTGACCCTTGTGGAACTCCACTCGTCACAGGTGCCCACTCTGACATCTCGTCACGTACCATGACTCGTTGTTGCCTCCCTGTCAGATATTCTCTGATCCATTGCAGTGCTTTTCCTGTTACGTGTGCCTGATCCTCTAGCTTTTGCATTAATCTCTTGTGAGGAACTGTGTCGAACGCCTTCTTGCAGTCCAAAAAAATGCAGTCTATCCACCCCTCTCTCTCGTGTCTTACTTCTGTTACCTTGTCATAAAACTGCAGTAGGTTTGTGACACAGGATTTTCCTTCCCTGAAACCATGCTGGTGTGTGTGTGTGTGTGTGTGTGTGTGTGTGTGTGTGTGTGTGTGTGTGTTTGATCAACAGAACGTTGTATATATCATGTGTGTGACAGGTGATATTTCTTCTCATGAAGGGTGGGTCACCTCACAAAACTAATGCATCTTCAGAGTAAGGGGCCAGTGTCACAACAAACATATGTCATTGATTTTACCAGCAAGTTAGCTGTACACAAAGGCAACCCAGGTACAATAATAATAGTAATAAGTTAAAAATAATAAATAATAATAGTAACAGCAGCAGCAACAATAAAAAAAACAGCAGCAACACTAATAATAATTAGAAGAATTGCTTTAACAAAGTTTCAACTTTTATTTCATTTTCAAAATTTTTTTTTTTTTGAGTGGTAAATTTGGGGTTTTAACTGTTAGATTAATAGTGGCAAGCGCAGTTCTATACTTTCGTGTTCGCCCTTCCATTACTAGTTTATCACTCACAAATTAGCTTACAGATCACCACTAACAGTTTCACAACTCACTACACACAGCAACACACACACACACACAACACACACACACAGCACAACACACACACACACACACACACACACAGCACAACACACACACACACACACACACACACACACACACACTCAACACAACACACACAGCACACTCAACACAACACACAACACACACAGCACAACACACACACACAGCACAACACACACACACAGCACAACACACACACACAGCACAGCACACACACACAGCACAACACACACACACAGCACAACACACACACACAGCACACACACACACACAGCACAACACACACACACAGCACAACACACACACACAACAACACACACACACACACACACACACACACACAACACACACACACAGCACAACACACACACAGCACACACACACACACAGCACAACACACACACAGCACAACACACACACACAGCACAACACACACACACACAACACACACACAGCACAACACACACACACAGCACAACACACACACACAGCACAACACACACACAACATAATGCACACTCACGTACGTACGTTGTACCCCTGAAACGAATACAAGTGTTTACAATAGCTCAATATGTGAGCTGAGTGCGCTACCGACCCAGCTATGGGACACCTTACCGCCGTGCTTCACATCTTCAACGTGAACACACACACGTCATACATTAAGAGTTACCTGTCGTAAATAATGTCCTTAGCGCCCAGGAGAGCTCTCGGAGGCCCATGCATCCATTCTCTGAGGTCCACCATGGGGAAAAGCCTTTCCTGGCAGGTAGCCTTAACGTGCTTGGCGCGGCGTTCCTGCTCCTCCAGGAACTTCCACAGAGCCTGTAGCAGAAACAGTAACATTATTGTACCATTAGAGCAATTGTTCCCGTACTGATAAAAATGATATACGAATAGAAATATGGGAAAGAGAGTAAGTTAGAAAATATTTACATATAATGTTAAAAGTAAATACTGCTCTGTAAAAGTCAGTAGGTAAATCCTATATATATATTCTCCATGGGGAAGTGGAACAGAATTCTTCCTCCGTAAGTCATGCGTGTCTAAGAGGTGATTAAAATGCAGGGAGCAAGGGGCTGGTAACCCCTTCTCCTGTATACATTACTAAAGCTAAAAGAGAAACTTTTGTTTTTCTTTTTGGGCCTACCTTATATATATATATATATATATATATATATATATATATATATATATATATATATATATATATATATATAATATATATATATATAAATATATATATATAAATATATATATATAAATATATATATATATATATATATATATATATTATATATATATATATATGCAGAACAGCCACTGTAAAAAATAGCGAAATTCAAAGCAATTTCGTGACTTCTTGAATACCTTCCAACCACCCACATGCGCTGTATAATTAAACGGGTTTAGCGCTCCCTCATGATTATAATAATTATAATAATTTCGT
This sequence comes from Cherax destructor, assembly GCA_009830355.1. Classification (NCBI taxonomy): domain Eukaryota; kingdom Metazoa; phylum Arthropoda; class Malacostraca; order Decapoda; family Parastacidae; genus Cherax; species Cherax destructor. The sequence goes on along the minus strand of WNWK01001457.1, from coordinate 84,589 downwards.
GACTTCTCACATTATCAAGGCACTATAGTTCTTTGATAAGGTGAGAAGTCACGAAAACGCTTGGAATTTCACTATTTTTTCACAATGGTTGTTCTGCATATCGTGTAACCCGTTTACTGTGATCTTATTGCACACACATTATATATATACAAATTTTTAATGTGGTGGACCGATAAGCCAGTGAAAGGCCTCAGACAGATGACCAAAAGCTCCAGCTGCGGGTCATCATATGACTAAAGACCCGCGTCAGAAAACACTTGTCCTGTTTCCTGACAAACCTTACCTAATGTTTACTCACCGCATATACGCTATGTGTTTAATTTCTATCGTAGGGAGTAAAGCATTCTTGACAAGTGACGGTCGTAATGACCCTCGCATAGTCGACATGTTATAAACCGCATTAAACAACCAACCATGGATATATACACGAAGGTATATGGCCTTTGTGTATATATACACTGAAAACTTACTTTCACTATTTTAGATTCAATTATTTTTGAGAGGTGAACATGCTATATGTAGCTTAAATAACACTCGTGTAGCCGCTAGAGTTTAACCCCCCGTAACCAACCTGCTCTTGTGGGTAAGCGCTAATCTCGTATGGATCATACAGCGCCAGAGAATTAAGGGTTAATCTAGTGTGATTCAAGGTAAGCCAGGCCAGCTCCACTTCCTTGGATCAAGAGCCCTTCACCAATATCAAGACTGACACCGTCTTTGGAGGGTAAGAACGTAGCCGAGGTAGACCAGCAAATGCTTAATTAACGAGTCATTATATGATTAAGACCCATGTCAGGGGGATCACGGTCCTCTTTCCTGACGAACAAAACATCACCGCGCGTTTAATACATTAAACAGGTGTACATTTTACAGTATACATGCGCTAAGTTCACTTACAATGCGTGTTTTTGGTATGAGAGCATTCCTAATTATAATGCAGCCTAAATGACCAGCATGTAAGCAAACACACCACGAAAATAGCGCATTTAAGCCCAAATAGATGACACGCCAATGGCATCACCAGCTTCATCATTTCCTGATACCACATTCTGGAAAAACTGTAATTTGTGTTCTCTTTGCGTGACAATTATCTGAAGGGAAAATTTGAGGACTGAGTAAATACTGTTTTTTTTTATCTTAGAATACTAAAAGGCTTCTGAATAGATAATCAAGCATAATATGAAGGGTGTCTGGGCTAAATTTGCGCTTGGACGATTATTTACATGTCATTTTCGTTTAAAAGAAAAATATACGAGTGGAGTGAGGTGTACCTGTGAATGTACTACAGTTGATCAAAAGCACAAAATGAGAAGATGGTAAATAGTGATTATCCGGGAAGTGGCATCAGAATGGACAAGTGGGCTTAAGAAATGATCATTTGTAGAGAATTTTTTTTTTTTTTTGGTTTCGCGGATTACATGTCAAGAGATATAGCAAGGTTTATCCCTGCTTCTAGATTATGTGGATTTAATGAGTAGAAGAAAACTAGAGGACAAAGAAAGACTACAACTGATCTGAAGATGTAGCAACTACAAGACAGGTCTGACAAGTGCTAATGAATTCAACCCCCAGTAAATGCAACGTTGATTTTCGTAACATGAAATAATAGTAGACCCGGAAAAAACATGATAAAAACCTCCCTTACTGAGGACCTCGGGGTGAGCCTAGCACCAAGCGTATCGCCTGAGGCACACCTCAATTCAATAACTTCTTCGGCGAAAACCTGTTTAGCAAATCTAAGTTTAGATTTCCGGAACCTCAACCCCCCAAAAAAAAAAAAAAAAAAAAAAAAAATACACCACCCTATATGCGACATGTCAAGTCCATCTTTGAGTATGCAGCACCAGCGTGAAACCCACAACTGATAAAGCATTTGAAAAGACTGGAGAAAGTGCTGAGATTAGCAGCGAGACTAGTTCTGGAGGCCTAGATAATGAGCTATGAAGAGACTAAATGAACAAAACCTGATTATATTAGAGGACTTCATAAGGTAGACAGGAAGAGAGTGTTGGAGAAGCGAAAAACAGGTACACGAGGGCTTAGTTGGAAGATAAATACTTGAGATGAATCACATGGACATCAGGAAGTATTTGTACATCCTTAGTAAGTTTATTTAGGCACAGGTACACATAAGTACAATTATCATAGTGTAAATCGTCTAGGATAACTCACAAAAAAAGTCAAAGTGACCTATTTCCATTAGCGCGCAGCAGGCTAGGAGAGTGAACCTGATAATGGCAATTTTAAGACCAGAGCCGAGACTCAAACCCTGCACGCACGCGCGCACACACACACGCAGACTAGTTCCAGAGCTAAGGGGAATGTCCTACGAAGAAAGGTTAAGGGAAATCGGCCTGACGACACTGGAGGACAGGAGGGTCAGGGGAGACATGATGATAACATACAAAATACAGTGAGGAATTGACAAGGTGGACAGTGACAGGATGTTCCAGAGATGAGACACAGAAACAAGGGGTCACAATTAGATGTTAGGAAGTATTTCTTTAGTCACAGAGTTGTCAGGAAGTAGAATAGTCTGGCAAGAGACGTAATGGAGGCAGGAACCATACATAGTTTTAAGACGAGGTATGATAAAGCTCATGGAGCAGGGAGAGAGACGACCTAGTAGCGACCAGTGAAGAGGCAGGGCCAGGAGCTATAAATCGATCCCCTGCAACCACAAATAGGTGGGTACACACACGCACGCACATCACATACTCATCACATACACACACGCATCACATATACACACACACTCATCACACACATATACAACAGGCCTAGTGTCTAATCGACATGTGCCTAGGACAAAATCGAGTCTAATGTATACTGACAAGAACAACTGACACATGGTAACACTCACACACAAATCAGGTCAAATATGTATTGACAAGAGATAGTAACTCACTCTCACTCTCTCTGTATCAGGTACTGTAGTAAATCTTGTTCTAAATTTAGATACACTTTATTCTCCTTGCTCTCACATATATTTTGTTAAAACGTCTATTTTTAAACTGGACGTGTTAGGGTTGCTGTGATACAACAAAAAATAGGGTGTGGAAACAATCTGAGACTTAAACCTTTTACGAGTTATGTCAGGAGGCTTGTCCAGTTATGTCAGGAGGCTTGTCCAGTTATGTCAGGAGGCTTGTCCAGTTATGTCAGGAGGCTTGTCCAGTTATGTCAGGAGGCTTGTCCAGTTTCATGGCGAATAAAATACCACCACCAACCCGAAAAAGTTTTTCTCTATATATTAAAAGTAGTTTGGAATACCTACATTATCTTACGTAATTAAGTATCCCGGTAAGGGGATCTTTAGGTATTTGTCAGTAGTTTTTTCCCTCTCTTCCTTCAACTTTTCCTTTCTATTTTGTCCATAATACAAGGCCTAATCCAATTGGATTTAAATTTTAAATGCTAGTGTTTGGTAACTAAGGGAAATTTTTGGTAACTACTAGTATGTGCAGCTGCCCTCTGAACGAAGTTGTACAACTCAGTCCAGGATTCCTGGAATGGTAAATAACTTTCAAAAGCCTCTGCTGCTAGGTTTCAAACGTTCGAAAAATGTACCTCTTAAATTGACAATGGCATGGAGTGAAATTGAAGCGTGTACCTGAAGATTTGCCAGTTTTACGTGTAAAACAAGTGTGAACATTTTATTCCAGTAAAATCTTGAATATTTAAATCTACTTTTTTGGAACGGCTTCAATATTTAATGGCTGATACATCTTGCAGACAGGGTAGCAAACTTTTAATGTACTAGTTTAAAAAGTTGGACTCGATGGAATCCGCGCAATAATGCCAGAATGTATCATCTACTCGGCTTCAAATTTTCAGCCCCGATGTGTTTTCCAGAAATCAACGTTGAAAACTCACGTTTTTACGGCGTTTTTTAATTTTTACGAGTTTAGTGAGCCCTTAAATACTACATTTTCTTACGACTTTATGGCAGAGCCGGTCATAATGTTTGGTACAATGTTCCTATCTTCCACTAACCTTACAAGCCTATCATTTACATATGCGAAAAAAGCCTTATCCGATCGGCTTTAAATTTTCAACCCTGATGAAGTATTACTAGTGGAAGGTTCATGGAGCAATTGACAAGTGTAGGTGCCCTCTGCACAGTTTTCTATAGAACATTCCTGGACTTGGTTGACGTGCGGTAACTCTAGAAAGTCTTACTTGACAGGTTTTATAATTTCAACACTGGTGTATCCAACTTCGAAAAAGGCTGATGTTCTTAATGGAGTGTGCATTGTCATTTTGGCACGTTTGATCTCGAAATGGTATAGGATTAGTTTGTGATAAGTAACTTGATTATGCCTCAAGTGGGTGTGCCTTCATGCTGGCGAGGGGCTCCCGATCCAAGGAACTAGACTTATTCCCCCCACCTCCATTCATTTGCTCTAATCAGAATGTCTCCCATTACCGAGGCTGTATATGACCCCTGCGGTTTTAGCCCTTCTCCCTGATGAAAATAATTGTGAGCAGCATCTATTTTTAATAGCTTATTAAATGAAACTTTTGAGGGTATAGGCTTTGTAGGTAAAATTTTCGCTTATCCTGTGCAATAACTGGAAAATGCATCGTCTGATCGGCTTCAAACTTTCTGTGTTGATGTGTTTTCCTCAAATGAAACTTAGCCATGATTTTATGCTGTGTAAGTTTTAATGTGGCAATTTTATTAAACAAATCGGTTTCTGTGAAATAAAATGTCTCACCCGATCAGAAACAAGTGTTTCTTAGTGGAAGGTTGGAATTAGACTTGGGTTGTGTATGATATATTAATTTTCATGTGATAACTTGTGAATGCTTCAAATCAACGCTAATATTGAACTGCATTGCAAAGTTATCCGGCACTGCACTATTCCTGCTGCCTAGATCGAGAAGCTGGGGACTGAGGATATGCAATACAGGGATGCCTTTCCCGGATCGCGCGGCGACTGAAATGCATCTGTTTTTTAACGAGGTGGACTGGTAAGCCAGGGTAAGGCCTGAGTTTTATGACCGAACGTCTCACTGTTCAGAACACCGGTCAAGTAGGTTCCGAACACCGGTCAAGTAGGTTTCGAACACCGGTCAAGTAGGTTCCGAACACCGGTCAAGTAGGTTCCGAACACCGGTCAAGTAGGTTCCGAACACCGGTCAAGTAGGTTCCGAACACCGGTCAAGTAGGTTCCGAACACCGGTCAAGTAGGTTCAGAACATAGGTCAAGTAGGTTCAGAACATAGGTCAAGTAGGTTCAGAACATAGGTCAAGTAGGTTCAGAACATAGGTCAAGTAGGTTCAGAACATAGGTCAAGTAGGTTCAGAACATAGGTCAAGTAGGTTCAGAACATAGGTCAAGTAGGCTCCGAACATAGGTTAAGTAGGTTCAGAACATAGGTCAAGTAGGTTCAGAACACTTGTAAATCAGAGCAGCCGTTAGGAAGGTATTTAATATTAGCAGGGACGTGACACTGTGGCTAACATTGGTGTCGCTCTGTGAGGTTAAACTCTGTCTAACGTGGCCAGTAACTGAACAGATGGCTGGGGTAAACAGCCTTGCCCACGAGACACGCCATGCAATAATCAACAAGACGGTCGCGAAAAATAATCTTCATACAGACCACGAGTTAAAATAAGATTCGATAAATTAATTATTAGAGAACCGGCTTGACATGGACCTGAACCCCCGTTCCGTGAACCGGTTTAAAAAAGTGAATACAAAAGTAGTGAGAGATTGGACATTCATGAGGTAGTGCATTAAGAAAGCATGAGAGCTGAAGTTGCTGTAAATTTCTGAAGAGGATCTGCACGCAAGGAAGTTTTCTTTTGTCAGGCTCCTCAAGGGAGGCTCCTTGATGCCGGTGATGGGCTCCTGATGCAAGGAATTGGTTCTGTCTTCCCTTCCTTAGATCGAGCTGATTGCTTCCCATTTCCTCAAGCGCTTCATGCCCCCCCCCCTTCCCGACGGATTTAGCGCTTCTAAATAAAATTGTAATAGTTACTGTACTAGGGTTCTTGAAAGCGAGAGCCGCTAGAGAATACTTCTACACTACGCTTACCTCAAACACCTACAGCCTATCAACCACACGAGGGTTATTTAAGGCTGCATGTAACCGTTTTAGTAAATAGACGCTGAAAGAAATACACCTGTGTATTTATCCTGTGTTCAATTATATACTGAATATTCTGATATGTAAATATCGGTGACATACAGCCTTAATAATTCGTGTACCGATAGGCTTTTCATAAAGCCCAATTAACCCACCATCTTCCCAGCTAATAAGCTCGGGGAGTACTCTCAATTCCCCTACTAGCTGTCTTTCCAATGGACTCAGATGCACTCTCATGTACTACCACGTATTCACTAATAGACGAAAGTTTTACAATGGATGGGAAGAGGCAGGCACGCACACCAGCCGCAATGAGCTGGAAAAAAGCACATAATTGATTCATTTATTTTAAATTAATAAAATGAATCTCTTTAAATTAATTCAATATTATTTCACTTTATCAAGTCAAAAGTTTTATATCAAATTTCCATTTGTTTTTAGTTTCCATGCCATTTTTTAAATTTAATTATAATATAATATCTTTTTATTTCCACAAGTACATGTACAAGGTATACAGGCCTACCTGACATCAATGACACACTACTATATAGAAAGCCGCTTGTTATGTTGAGCATTTCGGGCAAATTAGGTCAGTTTTGTCCCAGGATGCGACCCACACCAGTCGACTAACACCCAGGTACCTATTTTATACTGATGGGTGAACATGGACAGCAGGTGTCTTATGGAAACACGTCTCTAATGTTTTCCAGCCGTACTGGAGACTCGAACTCCGGACCTGTGTGTGAGCTGAGTGGGCTAGCGATCGAACTACGGGAATAGTGGTGGTATGTGATATTATTACCGTGTGATAATGGTATGTGATATTATACTTGGTGCTGATTATGTGCTTACTACCTGGACGGTATTCCAGGGATCAACGCTCCCGCGGCCCAGGCCATATCCAGGTCTCCCGGTAGATCAGGGCCTGATCAACCAGACTGTTACTGCTGGCCGCACATAGTCCAACATACGAACCACAGCCTGGCTGATCCGGCACCGACTTCAAGTACCTGGCCAGTTTCCTCTTGAAGGTAGCCAGGGTCCTATTGGTAATTCCCCTTATGCCTGGTGAGAGGCTGCTGAACAGTCTTGGGCCCTGGACACTTACGGTGTTTTCTCAGTGTACCAATGGCGCCCCTACTTTTCATTGGAGGTATTTTGCACCGCCTGCCCAGTCTTTTGCTTTCGTAAGGAGTGATTTCTGTGTGCAGATTAGGGACCATTCCTTCTAGGATTTTCCAAGTGTAGATTAAGATATATTTCTCTCGCCTGCGCTCCAGCAAGTACAAGTCAAGTGCTTCCAAGCGTTCCCAGTAGTTAAGGTGTTTGACGGAACTTAATATGTGCAGTAAAGGTTCTCTGTAAATTCTCTAGATCTGCAATTTCACCTGCCTTGAATGGAGATGTTAATGTACTGTAGTATTCCAGCCTAGAGAGAAAAAGTTATTTATCTTTTTTTTTTTACCTGTGCATAAAGAACGAGTATGGGGTGTAATATAAATCTATCAGACAACAACGAGGAGTAGGATAGCCCCGAGGGCATCAAGGGTATACCATTCAAGAGACGAGGCAAGTAAGAGGTTTGGTCACAACTTGGAAATGTAAATTGACTCGAGAACGTCGACAAATTACACAACTGTTGCTCCTGTGTCTTGCCCATTAGCTTAACTTTTATGTATTTTTTTTTTTTTTTTTGGGGGGTTAAGGGTAGAAGATGGGATAGGGATAAGAATAGGCTCGGACTTACCGAAGTGTTGGAGAAGGTGAGAGCCCGTTCTCTGAGTGTGTGGGGCATAGACTGGAGAGATGGTCGGCGTTGACTTGCCAATGCTAGCTTCTTGCCTGGTGCCTTCACATTACTGGTGACTGGGTGGAGTTTCTTCACTTCCACGAAGTCCTGTGGAGTATAGTCCTCAACGTAGATTTCACGTACGTTGCCAGCCTCCTTGTGTGACATCTCAGCCCTCTCCGCTTTCTCCTCCAACTCGTCCTCTTCAGGGGATATCTTCGCCAGTGACTCTTCTTTGGGGCTTTTTGGAGACGTCATCTTTGTGGCAATAACTTTAGACTCTTCGTCCAAGGCGAAGAAATTTTTAGTAAAGGGTTCTTTAACGTTGGTTCTATCGGCTTTAGAATCCTTCGCTTTGGCATCCCCCGCTGCATCTCTGGTATCAGCAGTCTGTTGGACAGGTTCCCCCGCACGATCCTCTTCAAACCTGGATAGAAAAATTAATTCGCTGGAGGAAACGGCAGAGCGAGGGACTTTCTCAAGCAGGAGGCGGGTATGGTGAGCAGGAGGGGGGTTCAGCAGCAGAACCACCAGTGTCAGCAGTACCAGCAGAGCCACCACGCTGCGCACGCGGAACCTCGGCAGCTTCATCACCGCCTGCAGAGCATAATTGAAGTCAGATTTGAGTGTGTGTGTATAATATATATATATATATATATAATCCAAATAGAAGTGTAGTAAACGCTGTCTAGATCGTTACACTTACTGGGCACTCTTAGGCTAAAGAAGTATTTCCTGACATCCCTGTGACTCCTCATTGTTTTTAACATCCAGCTGTGCCCTCGTGTACCTTAGACCCGCCTCTCAAACTCGTAATGTCAACCCTGTCTATTCCTCTCATTGGTTTGTACGTTGTAATCATGCCACCCCACTCGTAATCTTTCCCGGTCTGCTCCTGTTTGTATTCTCATTAGTTTTACGTCACCACTGAACAGGTATATCTCTGACAGGCATCGGTCGGTAGGTATAATGTTTGTCAGGAAACAGGACAAGTGTTCCCTGACGCGGATCTCCGTTATATGACCCGCAACTGGAGCTTCTGGTCATCTGACCGAGGCTCCAGCCTTACCGGTCCATCCCTTTAAAAATTATGGTTATAATGACAGGCATCGGCCTAGTATACAGGGTGTCTAAAGTAATATACTATATGAAACACTGACTAATTTTCAATGGCGTGAAAATATGCTATAAAAAATCATTACATAATAAAACATAAAACCAATTTCGTTACTCTATATCGTTAGCCTATCTAGCTGTCCATATTATTATTATTATTAAAGAGAACATGTGGTATGGTTTAACGACGCTAGTTGTGTCTTCGTTAAATACTCGTTCTCTGTTTTAAAACACTTTACTTACCCAACCAAATTCACTTAACTGAAATCCTGTTCCACTTAAACCTAGATCAAATGTACTGCTGACACTTATGAAGACAAAGACATAAGCTGCAGAACGGACTTGAGACAACGTTTCGCTCTCTGTAGAGCTTTATTCAGTCATAATGAAGTTCAATGAGGCTTTAAACAGAGGGAAATGTTGCCCCAATGAAAGCTTCTGCAACCTATCTTCACTACCTGTGTGGTAGCACTTTTGCAACCCGTCTTCACTTTGTGGTAGCACTTCTGCAACCTGTCTTCAACTTACACCCATATGGTAGCACTTGTGCAACCGTCTTCAGACTTACACCCATGTGGTAGCACTTGTGCAACCTGTCTTCAACTTACACCCATGTGGTAGCACTTGTGCAACCTGTCTTCAGACTTACACCCATGTGGTAGCACTTGTGCAACCTGTCTTCAGACTTACACCCATGTGGTAGCACTTGTGCAACCTGTCTTCACTAGCTGTGGTAGCCTACGGTGTGGCCGCCAGCAGCTCCACCTCAAGAGTGCAAGACGCGAACAAGTGACACCCAGTGCGCAGCTGCTCAAAGCATAATTGATTTTTTCGCGTTTTGTGTGTGTACATGTCAAAGACCAGTGAATACATTAAAATTTCAGCCTGACTATAACACTCAGGCGATGATTAGTGGAGACACGAACACTCATGCCGGGAGCTAGTTTTTTTTTATACAGTTGTATTTACAGGTTAAGAATTTTTACCATATTTCGGTTTGTTTACAGGCGAACGAGTTTTTTTTTATGATACCTCGGCTCATTTGTAGGCCAAGAGTTTTTCTCATACCTGGGCTCATTTGCTATCCAAGATCTGTTATCCTACCTCAGCTCATTTACAGGCTGAGAGCTAGCTGTCAGCCTCCCTCAGCTACTTTCAACTCACAATCCTGTCTGAGGTGTACTGCTACCCCAAGGATGCCACCAACACCCGGGTACCTATTTAGTACTAGGTGAACAGAGGCAACAGGTGTAATGAGACCTGTCCATACGTCTGAACTCAACCAGGATACCACCCACGACAGTACATAGCAGCCAGGTACCTATTTACAGTACTAATTGAACAGAGGCAGCGTAAGTCAAAAGACTTGCCTAATACCTCTCCATCTGCTCAAGAAACGAACCTGTGTAAGGCGAGATGGGGGTTCGATCATCCGTCCGCTTATTGTGGCCCCGTCTCTGATCAGTCAAACTGTTGGTAACCGCTTTCTGCGTTGGCCAGAGAATAAATAACAGAGGTATGAACGGATAAATAAAGGATATGGTATATTTGCAAGAAATAAAAAAAAAAACTTCATAAAATAAAAACAGCAAAAAAAATGGAGACGCATATAAAAGAATTAAAACATAAGCAAATAATAATAAAAAGGAATGTTTAATAAATATGGGGAACAATAAAGATACAAATAAATAACAAAAAGGCGTGTGTGTTTTTGTATGCTCGTGTGCGTGTGTGTGTTCGTGCGCCCTCGTGTGGGGGTGTGACCCACTTAATATTTGTACTTATAACTCATTACAATTGTGACCGCGTGTGGACGTGTCAGTGGCTCATTACTTTGTAATTTGTTATATCATTACCTTTGTAACTTGCCATGATTGTGACCAGATCTACCTGGAGTTCACTACCTTTGTAACTAGTTCAGCTATCATTCCTTTGGGGCCCCGTCCCTGGACCCATTATGTACCTCGGTAATCTTTTGACTACCACCCATAGAATGAACTTTATGACGACGTTTCGGTCTGACTTGGAGCACTGACAAGTCACACTAACACACGAAGGTGTGTTAGTGTCTTGTCAATGGTACAAATAGGACCGAAACGTCGTCATAGCTTCTCTCTCTACATGCGGGTTATTTGTGTAAAGATGCAAATACACAGCAAGCTAACGGATTGGAGAAGAATTATCTCTGGCTAGAAAAAAGAATGCAAGGAACAGGTTTTTAAAGAGTCCCAAGTAAGGTCTTCAAGAAGCAGTTGGCAACACGGATATGGTAAAATAATGGAAAACCCCAGTTAGTAGTAGTGCATGGGGCTCTTAACTGGGGGTGTCCATACCCAATGGGGGTATGGAACCAAACAATGGGGGTATGGAACCAAACAATGGGGGTATGGAACCAAACAATGGGGGTATGGAACCAAACAATGGGGGTATGGACCCAAACAATGGGGGTATGGACCCAAACAATGGGGGTATGGACCCAAACAATGGGGGTATGGACCCAAACAATGGGGGTATGGACCCAAACAATGGGGAGCATGGAGGACCAAACAATGGGGGTATGGAACCAAACAATGGGGGTATGGAACCAAACAATGGGGGTATGGGAACCAAACAATGGGGGTATGGGAACCAAACAATGGGGGTATGGGAACCAAACAATGGGGGTATGGGAACCAAATAATGGGGGTATGGGAACCAAACAATGGGGGTATGGGAACCAAACAATGGGGGTATGGGAACCAAACAATGGGGGTATGGGAACCAAACAATGGGGGTATGGGAACCAAACAATGGGGGTATGGAACCAAACAATGGGGGTATGGAACCAAACAATGGGGTATGGAACCAAACAATGGGGGTATGGAACCAAACAATGGGGGTATGGACCCAAACAATGGGGGTATGGACCCAAACAATGGGGGTATGGACCCAAACAATGGGGTATGGACCCAAACAATGGGGGTATGGACCCAAACAATGGGGGTATGGACCCAAACAATGGGGGTATGGAACCAAACAATGGGGGTATGGAACCAAACAATGGGGGTATGGAACCAAACAATGGGGGTATGGGAACCAAACAATGGGGGTATGGGAACCAAACAATGGGGGTATGGGAACCAAACAATGGGGGTATGGGAACCAAATAATGGGGGTATGGGAACCAAACAATGGGGGTATGGGAACCAAACAATGGGGGTATGGGAACCAAACAATGGGGGTATGGGAACCAAACAATGGGGGTATGGGAACCAAACAATGGGGTATGGGAACCAAACAATGGGGTATGGGAACCAAACAATGGGGGTATGGGAACCAAACAATGGGGGTATGGGAACCAAACAATGGGGTATGGGAACCAAACAATGGGGTATGGGAACCAAACAATGGGGGTATGGGAACCAAACAATGGGGGTATGGGAACCAAACAATGGGGGTATGGGAACCAAACAATGGGGGTATGGGAACCAAACAATGGGGTATGGGAACCAAACAATGGGGGTATGGGAACCAAACAATGGGGGTATGGGAACCAAACAATGGGGGTATGGGAACCAAACAATGGGGGTATGGGAACCAAACAATGGGGGTATGGTAACCAAACAATGGGGGTATGGGAACCAAACAATGGGGGTATGGGAACCAAACAATGGGGGTATGGGAACCAAACAATGGGGGTATGGGAACCAAACAATGGGGGTATGGGAACCAAACAATGGGGGTATGAGAACCAAACAATGGGGGTATGGGACTCTTATCAATTTGCCCTTTTTCTATAAATAAATGATAAATCCTTATTGTTTTCTATCCATATGTAAAGTAAAACCAAACTGACATCTTTTGAAGCCATACTGGTACCTAATAGGACTGGTGATGGTGAGGATTTCGACTGGTGAAGGGGGTATGGGGACATAATGGGTAATCCATTGAGGGTTCTGTAATAGTAAAAAGGCTAAGAATCCCTGCAGTAGGTTAGGTAAGGTTTGTCAGGAAACAGGACCCCAGTAGTAGTGGGTCAAATAGGCTTGCCTGCTGTAACGGTAAAAATGTAAACATCTTCAGTATATATATTTATTATTTTTCTTAATTATTTATCTATTTATACATACGCATTTCCATCCATCTCTCGCTCTTGCCATTGTCGTGTCTACATCAATCTTGTAAACTGGTCAACAATTTCAGATACCATTGTGTAAAACAGAACAAAGTAGTGAATAGAGTCCATAATACTGAATAAAAAAAATATTTTATTTAGGACCATAACGAGGATAAAGTATCTCTCTCACGCACACACACAGACACATTTAAGATGCAAGAAAACTATTAACGCTTTGACACTGTGCCTTATAGGTCACTTAACCAAGTGAAGAAGCAAGCCAGGTAAAAATAAAGCTTTCAATATGAGTAATAAAATGTTTGAACAATAAACAATGAAGAATCAATATCGGGGAGAGAGACATCAGAATGGAGGGGTGAAGGTATTTGACAATTATTATTATTATTATAATCAAATAGAATCGCTAAACCACAGGGGTTGGTAGTTGACAATAACACACGAAATAATGTAGGGTTTCAACGAACCCTTCTGATAATAGTTAACAGAGGCTCGAGCCTCCAATAATTCCCACAGAAAAGCTAGATGTGAGGAGGTCGAATAGACAGCTGTGGCGAGAAGCTGGGAAACAAGTCACTCCCTCAAAATAAATCGCTATCTTCCTGCCAAACAACATAGTATTTGACTTCACGATCATCAACAACAACAATGGTCAGTAAAACTATTTGCTGCTTCGACTCACTGACCCGCAACTATTTTAATAATAATAATGTCAATATGAAGAACATTTGTTCGGCCGACTTTGGTGATAATTTTTGTTTTAACGTATACAATAAAATATATGCAATATAATGTTTACAACAGTAAGTGCATTTGGCAATATATTTTATTTTGTGGAAATAGTCCAAAAGATTTTTTCGTTTTCTTCCATGTTAGTGTCAGTTAGTTTTGGTTATATCAAGAAAGGTTAGGTATGGTTAGGGCAAGTTACACTAGTTAACTGAACACATCCAAACTGAACCCAATCCAACCTAACGAAATCCAGTACAACCAAACCCTACTTAATTCTTCTCATGTGAATGTGAATTTCATTGCCTTCGAGACTACGGGAATTCTGGCTTCATTATCGACTGCTAAATGTTTATACTTTCACAGCCCGAGTTCTTTATGCCGTCGTATGTGGTCTTGCGTGGGTCCCCAAACTTCAACAGATTAATTAGACCTTTTGTTTCTTGTTATTTATTGATGCTGGCTCCATGGAGCTACGTATACGATGCCAGGGATGTCTCTATCCTCATCTTCCTCTGTATTATTTCTGTTGAGAACTCTTTTGTTTATGTTTATGAAGCTTGTGACTTTTTTACTAAAGTGTCATTCTGCTACCATGACTCACGAAACTGTAATAACGATTGCAAACAAACCACGGAACAAGTAGGGTTAGATCCCATGGCGAGTTTTAAGACTCACTCGCCTTGAGTTCAAACCTTACCTGTTCCGTGGTTTGTCATTCTGCTAGTTCTGTGAGGTGGTTCTCGGATCTCACAGATGTATTTTCAAGTGTGAAAGGATCTTCTCTGGGTTGTATTTATCATTCAGTATAGCTGTTGCTTCACGAGGAAGTGGAGTCTTCCCATCATGTATTCAAGATTGGATTGTGTATGTGCTGGTCCTTCCTGACTCGGCCACTGCGATTTAAATTGGCTATGAAGCAGTGCGCCCTATTTTGCATTCTTTGCAGAGCTATAGGATTTGTTATTGAAGTAAGGGATAATGGAGTAACAGGGTATTCTAGTAAGAGGCGGATTAACATTATGTACAGGTGTAATTTACTTAGTTATGTTGCCGAGAGGAACCAATGTGTCAGTTGGCTATCAATAAGTCACGCCTGCTTTCGTATTAACGTGCTCAGTGGAGTGTAATAAAAACCTGCAAACTTATACAAATATATTTATTTTCTGCAGTATACAGGTAATGCAGTTTAGATTTAATAAAATATAGTTAAGCACAAAAGAAAGCCACTAGCATGCGATACATGCTAGCATACGGTGCGGTGCATTCGTAGCCACATATTTTGTTCGACTTTTACGTCTATAGTTTTTTCTTAGGCTATACCTTCATTTTCAGTTGAACTGGGCAGACATCTTAGTGTGTTGATAAAGATTATCTCAGGGTTTGTGGTTCGTCTCCGGTTTCTTCACCCTCTGGCTCTGTTATTTTTTATTGGTCTTTCCAGCCTGCATCTACGCCTTTGACCTGCAGGGTTGGACGTTCCCACGTAAACATCACCCTCACAGTGTAATGATTATGTCATCCTGGGTTGGGGTGAGAGGTCGTTTTTACATACATATTGAGAAGTAAAGGACCGAGACATGATCCCTACGGAACTATTACTATTGGGGTAAAAAGTTTCGCTTGATATTTTGTAGAAGTTCTACGCCTCTGTTGGAGAGGAAGTTACGTATCGCTCTCGGAAAAGTCGAATTGTGATCAGGAATATTCATTAAGTTTCAAGACTAGTTCATCGTACCATCAGCTATGAAATGAATTATTCACATTCTTCGTTGCTATCAGTGCAATCTGTCCCCACTTGCGTATGATGTCCACTGTATGGATGATTAATGCATGAAGTGTCGATCTATGGCCTGTCGGTGAACATGTGTTGATACTCCGTGTAATAATCAAGTCTGCTGGATATTTTAAATAATTTGCTAGTGATTTCAAGTAAAGAAAGAGATTAATAATTACCGGTTCACGTACACAAATCATTACTTTTTTAAAACACTTGGTAAGGAGCCTGTTGTTTAAATAATTATACACATTCAGCATGGAGTCCCGTAGCTCGATTGCTAGCGAACTCAGCTCACACACTGAGGTCCGGGGGTCGATCCCTGGTACAGGTGGTCACATCAGAACGTGTTTCCTTAAGACACCTGCTGTCCATGTTCACCTAGCAGTCAAATAAGTACCTGGGTGTTAGTCGACTGGTGTGGTCGCATCCTGGGGGCAAAATTTACAAAATTTAACCTAAATGTTCTGCATAACAAAGGGCTTTCTATATAGTAGTATGTCACTGATGTCAGCTAGTTCAATGAGTCCAATTTTACTAGCTAAAACATATTAAAACGTAGTAAATTAAGGAAACAGTCAGAAGATCTAGGAATGAATATCTGAGAAGAGAAGCCGAACGACAGGTTGGAATTTCTATAGTAATTTAAAAGTCGAAAAGTGAACCAATGTTACTTTACGTAGTCACATACAAAAAAAATCTGTAAAAAAAATGAAAAACTGATTCAGAAAGAAGGGAAGCTAATGGAGAATGAAGTGTGTGTGAAGAGTTCAACTGAGGATTCATTGAAGTCTGATTTACAGAAGAAAGCAGGCAATTGCCTGAAGACAAAGCCGAGGTAGGCCAACGGAAGACAAAACGCATTAGGACAAGAAAAAGACGAGTTGAAGCTAATAAAGGAGCTTCAACATAACGAAAGTAACGGGCCAGAAAAAACTGTCACCCTGGTTGGTGAAACTGACACATATGCAACATCTGGCTGGTGATGTGTCTACAGATAAAAAGATACCCAAATTTTGCACTTGTGTCTATTTCACTAACCTGTCGTTATTGCATGCCAGTGACATCCTGACATCATCTTGGATACTGAGAAAAGGAACACACGATGAGGTTCAAAAGCTGACGTCTTCAACCATTGCCTCCAGAAGGATCACTTGCCAAAAACAAAAGACCAATGTTATCCACACACACACATATACGTATATATAATGAAAAAAATACACATTAGGCACTGATTTATGAGTCAATATTATTTACATGCACATTATCAACAATTTTAGAGATTATAAGGAAAAGGTTAGAGGAACATCTGGAGAAAAAAAAATTTAGAGAGAAAAACAGCAACCAGATGCACAGACTGGGATAGAACAGATTGCTCCAGTAAATCACGGAATATCTGAAACACACAAGACAGGAAGTAGCAGTATGGGATGAAACATCAGAATAGGAGAAAGTAACGAGTAGAGTGCAGCAAGGAACAGAATTAAGACAGCTTTTATTACTATTACTTCTGAATCTGTTCCTAATATCTGAAAATAAACTACTAGAAGAAATTTAATCTTATGTTTCTGTCTGCTGATGTTAAACTAATGAGAAGAACTGGAAGAGTAAATTACACAGGTAAACTTCTAAGAAAGTCTGGACAGGCTGGAGAAATAGACCAGTAACGAGTTGCTGGAGTTCAGGACAAACAAATGAAAGGTTACGTATATATGAGGAGAGACTGCAAAGATCAAGTGAATAAATACAACATTCATGTATCTCTGGCTATATGGTTAACTTGGCTGGTTAATTGGGATTAAAACCTGTCAGTTATACGAGGCTCATTAAGTCTGCAAGTCACATGTTCACCACCATATATATATAAACTCTAATTATATATATGCTGATATGAACTGTATAACTCTCCACGTATACATTCACATTAAGTGATACTCAAAAGGATAGAGGAACAGTAGAATGTCAACGGCACACCCAAGACTAAGGTTACCACACTCAAGATTGCGCTTACCACACCCATGACTATCACCGTACCTTATTTCCTCACATCTAAAGAGTTCCTGGGTATATCAGGTCAATGGACAGCCGGCATTTATACCCCATACACACATGCGCACATATCATTAGTTTTACATCGGCTGCAAACAAGTGTCCCTGTCTGCAGACGATGTGAAACTAATGAAAACAAGCTGCAAGCCTGGTCTGTCAAATGGCTGCTGGAGTTTAACCCCAGTAAGTGCAAAGCTGTGAAGATTGGGGAAGGACAAAGGAGACCGCAGACGGAGTACAGTCCAAGAGGTCAAAGGCTGCAAAACTCACTCAAGGAAAAGGATCATGGGATAAGCATCATACCGAGCACATGGTTTTTGGCTGTTGGAGTGTTATGAAGGGACTCAGGAAAACAGTTAGCCGGACTTGAGACCTGGAGGGGCGAAGTACAGTACCTGCGCTCTGAAGGGGGGTGTTGATATGTTGCAGGTTTTGAACTGTAGTGTAGGTGAGCCTCTGGCAAGACAGTGATGGAGTGAGTGATGAAAGTTTCTTTTTTTTCGGCCATGTTAAAAAAAAAAAAAAATTATATATATATATATATATATATATATATATATATATATATATATATATATATATATATAATACCTTACAGTTCAAGCAAACACATTGTATTACATCAGAATAGACAGCAGTGCACTGCTGGTGTGCACAGATTTTAAATAAGCCAGAACTACCCACCCGGGGAGAGTCTACCGCCCTGTCTCACTACGACCGTTAGAACCGTTACCACCGTTGACGTAAACGGTGTTTGCATTGCTAGGCAAAGACCGTGTACCGTGTTGCTCAAGTACTGTGTGATTCCGCACTGTTTATGAGTTGAGAATGATCTGATGCTCATGACTGTGTATAACTGCTAGTATAATATCGTGTGTATAATAACTGCTAGTATAATATCGTGTGTATAATAACTGCTAGTATAATATCGTGTGTATAATAACTGCTAGTATAATATCGTGTGTATAATAACTGCTAGTATAATATCGTGTGTATAATAACTGCTAGTATAATATCGTGTGTATAATAACTGCTAGTATAATATCGTGTGTATAATAACTGCTAGTATAATATCGTGTGTATAATAACTGCTAGTATAATATCGTGTGTATAATAACTGGTTGTATGATAATTACGCCCAAGAACTTAATTCTTTTGAATTTAAGAGGTTTGATATTTGAATTTTGAAGGCTAGTGAGTCCAGCTCTGACGTTCCAGTGGTTATCATTGACCCTTAACCTCTGCCTCTTCATCCTGCTTCCTCATACAGTGGTCACGTGGTTCCAGGATCATCGCCTCCGCGTCCAGGTCTTATGCCAGAACCTTTTAACAAAAAACTGGAAAGAACTTGTATTGCAGGAATGAGAAACAAACAGAGAATATGTTATTTGTTTACTGGCTGTTAGTGGGAGTTGGTTAGGCTAATCAAAAGCCTCGTCTTTCACAATGAGATGAGACGAGGGTGGTACCTGTCTGGATGGTTGCTGTCTACCTTCTCTTCTTATGCTTTCTCCTCCTCCGTCTCCTGGTTTACCTGTCTGCATGCACTTAAAATTTCTGGACTTCGTAGTGTTATTTATAAATATCTAAGTCTTTTACTGTCCTTCCCTTCTCCCTTTTGACCATTCCCCCTTAACCATTTTTCCTCCCTTCCCCTCCACCTCCTACCATTCTCCCTTCCTCTAACCTCCATTCCTTCTACCTTCCTCCAACTTTCTCCATTTTTTCCTCCACTCCCTCTACTTCTACGCCACACTTCTACCCTTCTCACAACCCTCCAACACTCCCTACTTCTCCAAAACCCCTCCCCCCGCCATAAATCTTTACCTTCTCCAACCCCACCCCCTACTCTCCAACTATCCCCACCACCATCGCCAAGCTGACCGGTGATGTGGCGAGTTTGTGGTGGGTAAACGTGAAAGTTTTCCTAAATTATAAGGTAATTCTGGCATGAGTGTACCACTCCTCTCTCCCCTCCCCTCCCCTATCCTCTCCCTCCTCTGAGCTGGGCAAAGGCAAGCTAATATCCACTCCAGGCAGATCTGTCGATACCCCCACACACCCCTATATTATACCCCTGAGAGGCACATACCCACCCGTATCTGGAGGTTACCTGTAGTCGCTTCCGGGGGTCACCGACCCCGGCGATCCTGTCCCATACCAGGCTTCCTGGTGGCTGTCCTGATCGACCAGACTGTTGGTGTCCGCCGGCTGCAGTTCAATGTATGCACCATACCCCGGCTGACCAGGAACTGACTTGAGAAATTTATCCAGCTTCCTCTGGAAGACAGCCAGGGGTCAGTTGGAAATTACCCTTATGCACAGTGAGAGGACGTTAAAGAGTCGTGGTCCCCTTTACACTTGCTGAGTTCTCAGCGTACTCATCGCACCCCTACTTTTCACTGGAGGTACAGTATCTTGCACCATCTGTCAAGCCTCGGGGTATATCTTTCTCGCTTGCGTTCTAAGGAGTACAGATCGAGGGAGTTTAGGCGTTCCAGGTAATTTAGGTGTTTGACCGAGGTTATACGAGCTATGAAGGTTCTCTGTAACTTCTCTTATTCTGAAATTTCGCCACCTTGAAAGGGGTCGTTAGTAAAGAGCAATATGCCAGCCGAAAGTGTGATGAAGTTTGTCTCGTTCTCTGAGCTAGTTTTAATTTCTGTTACCGTAACACTGATCATCATATTGTTGTCAGTGGCCTACTGTAAGTCTTGGTTTATATCATGACTAAGAAATCGTAATGACACGATTGCAAACCCACCCCGGTAAAATATGTAAACACTGCATTTGACTGAGGAGTCCATTATTAAATGGAATTTCGTTGTTGCTTGGTTCAAGACCTTGTATGTTTGCAAACAGGAGGGTTCTTGCATTATTTGTTCTTGTGTAGGGTGTATTTTTTCGTAGGTCTTAATAATAAGGTTGGCTCTGATGAGCTTGCAGCTGCTTTGTTAACAGCTCAGCATGGGTCTGAGGTGGTATATTCTCGCCCTTTCCTGCCAGTCTTCTCTGCTTCCTGGGACTAAAAAAAAATATTTGCTGTCATTGTGGCTGTGGTTGTTATTCCTTGGCTGATGTTCATGTGGCTTTATGCGCCTCGTTTCCTACACATGGAATGATGTTCAGTTTATGTTATAGCAATTTTTATCATCTATTGGTCTACAATACATTTTTATTTGGAAGAATTTGCAATTTATGGTCTGACAAATAATTTTATTCGGGAGATTTCTGCATTTTCTATTATGGTCATATTGGCACTGCGTGTGCCGGCGAGTCCATATCTGTATATGTTCCAGGCACAGTGCCCACACAACTGTATATACTTTACTCCAATGACTCAGAGAAGTGGAGAGAGGCTCCATACACAGCTCTACGAATAGGTATGATAAAACCCACTAGGCTCAGAGGTAATGAGCGGCAGTGGTGGTGATGGTTGGAATTGGATGGTGGTTGGCAGTGAATTGTTAGCAGAATAGTGTTTGGTATTTTTATTGTAGTGGTAGTTGGCACCCGTCCGGCTGATGACTCCTATTTTAAGTTTGTTGGTAATTCTTTGTATATATAAAGTGACAGCATTGATAAAAACCTAAAAAAAAAATTCTAATGTATATAGTTAGTTGGTTAATGGGACTATAAACTTATCAACTACACGAGGACCATTACAGTAACCTTTACACCACTCGTCAAGCAATCTTAATCCCTTCAAAGTAAATTATCAGTTTAAAGCCTATCAGCTCACACACTGAGGTCCGTGGTTGGATCCCAGGTACGGGTGGAAACATTTGGGCATGTTTCCTTAAGACACTTGCTGTCCCTGTTCACCTAGCAGTAAATGGGTACCTAGGTGTTAGCTGACTGGTGTGGGTCGCATCCTGGGGACGAAATACTCTGCATAACCAGGGGTTTTCTATATAGTATGTCACTGATGTCAGCTGGGTTTGTACAAGTTGTATCATGTAATTGTATAAATAAAGATTATTATGGACTATTCTAGGGTCATTAAGGCTGTATATAACCTTTTCACCACCAGACAAGAGTATCTTAATCCCTAAAATAGGGATTAAACTTTCTGCATATATAAGCCGAGAGAATTACACCTCTTAGTGTTTATATCCAGTTGATTAATGGGGATTTAAAACCTATCGACTGAACGAGGGTCATTAAGGCTGCATGCTAATCTTTTCATCACTAAATGAAAAGGCTTTAACTCCTTCAAAAGGGATTAAAGTGTGTGTGTATATATATATATATATATATATATATATATATATATATATATATATATATATATATATATATATATATATATATATATATATATATATATATATATATATATATATATATATATATATATATATATATATATATAAATATATATAACTAAACATATATAGATTTATATAAACTAAATGTGTACAAACAATATGTAACAAAATATTTAGTCTTTAAATAAATACACTCAAATACATGTAATCAAAGATATATCTACTTATAAAAATAAAAATGGTTATAACTATGACCAAAAGGGGTGGACCGGTAAGCCAGTGGAAGGCCTCGGTCAGATGACCAAAAGCTCCAACGGAGGGTCATCTGACTAGACCCGCGTCAGGAAACACTCCTGTTTCCTGACGAACCTTACCTAACCTTACTTATAAATATATTTTAATAACATACATAAATTTCGAACTATACAACAACATCGAAATTAATTATCTGGTTTCAATATTTAATTTTTTTTTTAATTGAATAAGTCACCTGACCTGACTTGATCTGAGATGTCCTACGCTGACCTGACTGGACTCTAGTATAGGTCGAAATGAAATTCTAGATTGAGAAAAAGTTTAAAGAATTTTAAGAGTCCAGGTGTAACCCAAACTCAGTGCGATGTGAGACTTGTGGATGGAAGCGCCTTCCTGCAGACAATGAAAAAAAAAACAGGTTGCAGTACAAGCTTTTACTAGGACGACATTACACTGTGCTGAGCTTTATCATACTATAATAATACCGTACAGAGTGAAAACTCTCCTCAGTGCAAAAACATGACTTGCCAAAGCTCTACACAGAGCGAAACGTTGTCCTCATAAGAGTTCGTTCTGCATCGCGTGTCGTGCCTTCAACACGACAGCTCTATTTCTGGAGTGGAATTGTAACGCTTAGTAAAAGTGTCGATAATCGTGACGCTCAGTTTCATGGCTGGTGTGTATCAGGAGAGGGTCTTGTCGGCTGTATATGTATTTACCTATCTATATTTAAATACCTTAACCGTATTAGGCTGCAGTTCCTGGGCCCGTCCGATGCGTGAGAATTGGGCACGTGTGAGTGGGACAACATCGGCTTGGGAAAGTTCTCTATTCTGACATCTTATATAATTCATGATGAGACGCATGTCTTATTTATCAGCTTGTCGGTACTGTACTCTATTAATATGATGATGATTTGGTATATTAACGTGATCTGTTGACTTTCTCTTCCCTGCATCGAACCTCGTTTCCTACCATTTCCCAGACGTTGTATGATACATTTTTGTCTTTTTCTAGTTTATTATTTTCTCTATTACCCTTTTGTCTGTAGAAATATTGACCCCTTTTGGAATACCACTTGGAATGAGGCCTCATTACAAGTGGTGTTCCATAGGGGTCAGAATGGGGTCCCTTGTTATATACACAAATAAAAAAATACTGTAGTTTACATGTAATATAACATTAGTAGGCACAAAAGAAAGATGAGGGAATGAATAGCGACGTACTGTAAGCAAGTCTGCCGATGACACTAAAATAGGCCGTCAAATAAATTATGATGAGAGTAGAGCGTTGCAAGAGAAACTGGATAAGTTGATAGAAAAAAAAGTGGCAAATGCAGTTTGGTATGGATAAATATAAGGTTTTAGCCCTGGCGTACACACATGTGTACTTCGGAAATACGACCAACTAAAATATTTACTTAATATTTTCT
Organism: Cherax destructor; assembly: GCA_009830355.1. Lineage (NCBI taxonomy): Eukaryota > Metazoa > Arthropoda > Malacostraca > Decapoda > Parastacidae > Cherax > Cherax destructor. The sequence continues at coordinate 60,958 of WNWK01001457.1, read as the reverse complement.
TAATGATGTTTACGTCCTCCTTGAACAATGTCGCGTAAGGACCTATCCTCTCTTTTGGTATGACATTTAAGTACACCAGAAACAGTGTGGGTCCACGGGCAGCCTTGAAGCACTACGCTGACCTTCCTGATAGTTGTATCTCGTTTTCCCATGTTTTTTTTTTTACCGTTCAGGCATTTTATCAATGTGAATCCCTTACTAGTCACTCAAACCCGCGACTCTAGTCTGTTACCTGGAGTTTACCTGGAGAGGGTTTCGGGGGTCAACGCCCCCGCGGCCAAGTCTGAGACCAGGCCTCTGTGTAATAGTTCTCTAATTGTTATTATGGAAAAGCTCTAAATTCGTAGGGATTATACAGCAACTGGACAGGCACCTAAAGTCGGTACCTGACCAGCCAGGCTGTGGTTCGTACGTTGGACTGAGTGCGGCCAGCAGTAACAGCCTGGTTGATCAGGCTCTGGTCCAACATGAGGCCTGGTCACAGACCGGGCCGCAGGGGCGTTGACCCCTGGAATTCTCTCCAGGTAAACTCCAGGACGGGATGGAAGGTATTCGGCTTAATTCAGGGAATTGGAAGACAGATCCAATAGTTCTCCAGTAAGCACTTCGTGGAAGGGCTTTTCTGTCTGACCACCATTCTCTTCTCTGCGTGATTTACCCAGCCTGTCAAGTGTTAATTAGGTCTTTGGGGAAGAATTTTCCGTTACTGAGCCCGTGACTGTATTGTGTTAGTTATCTATATTCTCATGATGCGCTGATAGTCGTTGATTAGTTTTTTCTTAAACTTACTTGTAAGGTTTTTCAGGGGTATTGGTTTATAATGGCTCCTGTCACCATATCTGAATACTGAAAATACGTGTGTAATTAAGGTTAATGCTTGGTTAATGGGGTGTAAAGCCTATAAACTATACTGGGGTCTAATATTAAAGCTGCACGTAAACTTTTCACCATCAGAATACTTTAATCCCTAAAATAGGGATTAAAGTAAACTCAGTATATATACACTGAAATGAAGAACGTTAGGTTTGTTAGGAAACAGGACAAGTGTTTCCTGACGCGGGTCTTAGTCATATGATGACCCACAGCTGGAGCTTTCGGTCATCTGACCGAGGCCTTCCACTGGCTTACCCTTCCACCACTTTATAGTAGTATATATACACTTAAATACATCCAGAGGTGTGTGTATAAAATAAATATATATATATATATATATATATATATATATATATCCTGTGGGGGAACTAAAACAAATTATTTATCTGGTTTATCATATTTTTATGATCTTACGTGTAGTTATGCTATATATTTTTCGTTTATCAATTCACAATAACATTTTTCCTGCTGTTAGAAATTTTCATTATTTATAAAAAAAATGACTAAGTAATACATATCCGTATGAATATTTATTATCCGTTTTAGTGTAATATCCTAGTCTTTTCATGTATCCTTTGACTTTTTTGGGTTATCCTAGTTAATTTACACTGTTAATATAATCATAACTAAGCGATACACTATGTATGATCATTGTACCTATGTGTACCTGTGCCTACATAAACTTAATTAAAATTTACTTAATTCTTATACTCTGGCTCGGCTGGCTTCAGAAAATATAAATTTATTTTTTGTAATTTCTCTTTCTAATCTCTGAGAGCAGCTTGCATATTTTTATTTGTTCGTATCTTATCCAAAAAAAATGGTTTAGAAACCAGTTGTCTTTAATATAAGTTATGAGCAGATATTTCAGCCTTTACACACCCCACCTTCCCCACACCCTATCATACACCCACCCTTTTAATACCCCCACCCCTTTCAATACCCCCACTATCAATACTCCCCACCCCACCTCCCCGACATTACCTCCCCCACACCAGCTCAGAAACGCAGGGCTCACCACAAGTCATTCACTATTGAGCTTAATAAATGAAATCACTACCTCGCTAAAAGCTTTGAGTGTGTCTTTGTTCAATGCTGCACCTCACAGTCTCTCCCCCATTTGTCATGCAGCAACCATGAGCGCACACGATTTGTTGGGGAAGACTATGGTTTTTTTTTTTGAGCGCTTTTTCATGAAAACAAAATGCCCGTTGCTCGTGTGTGTTTGGAGAGACGAGGGTTTTTTTGGGGGATCTCAGGCGAGAAAATAGTGGAAGAAAAAATCATACATAGCCTTGAGGATAGGTACGAAAGGGAAGGAAGCTAATGACTTCTGATGAATACACACTTTAAATTCAGCTTAATCAAATGAAATTTAATGAAGATTGGGGAAGTGGCGAGAAGAGAGACTGCAGACCTCACTCAAGGAGAAAGAAAACGGGGTGAGCATAGTGCCGAGTATATTGCCAGAGGCTCACATCAATTAAGTAACTTTGCAACCAATGCTCGTCTGGCAAATGTAAGAGTAGCTTAGTAGCCTTCGGAAATCTCGACAAGAGTTATTCCTGGCTAGAACATATTATGCCAGGACCATCTTGAAGTACGTAACACCAGCATGGAATCCACACATGATAAAGTATGTTAAGAGACTAGTCCCAGAGCTAAGGAGACTTAAGGAGCTAAATTAGACATTAGACAAAAAAAACAGGACTCATGATAACCACATACAAAATACTCAAGAGGACTCACGAAATCGTAATGAAAAGATTGCAAGCCATCTTATGGGTTGGGATAGAACCCGCGATCTATGATCGCGGGTTCTATCCCAACCCATAGGATGGTTTGCAATCGTGTCATTACGATTTCGTGAGTCATGATGACGGTTTTGAGGGGACTTGAGCTAGAGCTAGTCACGGTCACATTGGTGCCTATGCTAACCTTCCTATGGTGTATAAATATACCTAGTTGGATGAATCTCATTGTAGCCAGCTGGCCCAGTGGCTAGCGCGTCGGTCTAGAGTTTTATGACTGATCGTGGGTTCCATCCCCACCCGTGGTATGGTTTGTTTACTCAAGAGGAACTGATAAGGTGGACATGGATACTGTTAGGGAGGCGGGAAACAGGTACTGGAGAGTACATTTGGAAGTTAAAGACACATGAACCACAAGGATGTCAGAAATTATATTTTCATCTTCTCGGTGGTCAGGAAGTGGAATGACCTGGATGAAACAGTGAAGGTAGGCCTCTTACATAGTTTTAATGATAGGTATGGCAGGGCCGCCGATGCAAGGAGGAAGTAAACCCAGCAGGCGGAGAGTTGAGAGGCAGGACCAGGAGCCAAGACTCGACCCCTTCAAGCATAAACAGGTAAGTACACACAAAAAAGGATGTGTCATCGACAAGTGCCTTTGACAATTAGTAACTAATTGAGTGCGCGCGCGAGCGCGCACACAGCGACCAGCGAAGAAGAGGGGCCAGAAGCTGTGATTCGACCAACCACAAATAGATGAGTACACATACACGACGTACCTTCATATGATTCATTTCAGAAGTTAGTAGTGAATATCTACGAGTGACTATTTCTGGTTATAAGAGCGCTGCCAAACACTACCCAACATCTTTCAAGATTAATATATAGTTTTTTAGTTTAAAGTCTATCCACTGCACGAAGGTCATTAAGGGAACACCACACTTGTACGCCAACATTTAGAATACACAAGTCTCTAAAACAGAAATGAAATAAATTTCTTAGTGTAAATAAACTGAGAAATATACAGCATCTCTGTGTGTATCAGGGCTGCCAGACGTATAAAACGTTGCAAGGCATATAAGCCCTGCCAGACGTACAACCAAACATTTCTGCACTTCTTGTAGCACACTTTTGTAGCGCACTTACAGGCACGTCTGGTAGCGCACTTACAGGCACGTCTGGTAGCGCACTTACAGGCACGTCTGGTAGCGCACTTACAGGCACGTCTGGTAGCGCACTTACAGGCACGTCTGGTAGCGCACTTACAGGCACTTCTCGTAGCGCACTTACAGGCACGTCTTGTAGCGCACTTACAGGCACTTCTCGTAGCGCACTTACAGGCACTTCTCGTAGCGCACTTACAGGCACGTCTCGTAGCGCACTTACAGGCACGTCTCGTAGCGCACTTACAGGCACTTCTCGTAGCGCACTTACAGGCACTTCTCGTAGCGCACTTACAGGCACTTCTTGTAGCACGCATCTTTAGCGCACTTCTTGTAGCACACTTTTTTCAGACGGGAGTAAGGGAACTTCTAACAGTAATATAACTGGAGGTGGTTCATCAGCAGGCTTTTTGCACACTGGTAACCCGCCTACGGCCAGCCTTTAACCTGGTGACCTCTTATCAACCACGCTGTTGCTGCCTGCCTCGTCACTCAGGCTGTGAGAGGACGTTAGTAAGTTTATTCAGGTATACACAAATAGTGTATACCTGAATAGTTACGTAGATTATCATACATAGCAGCATGTGTAGAGAACTTAGGATAACCCAAAAAAGTCAAAGTGACTTATTTCCATTGGGGTCGTTAATAGGTAGAACAGGTCCAGTAGAGAAATTCGGCATTCGCCAGTTGTAACGAGATCATAAAAATAATAATAATCGATAGGTCTACACTAGTAGGCCGGCCACATTAAACTGTTTTTCATCCCCATCTATGGCTAAGGGGCTGAACCCCTATGAAGGTTAAGGGCTGAACTTTATCAAGGCTAAGATTCTGATCCTGTCAAGGCTAAGGGGTATGTCTGATCACCTTGAATCAAGGCTAAAGGGGCTAAATACCTTAAAATTACCTCTTCACCTCTTCCATTGTCTGTTGTTTCATGGTCACCTCTCTTCGACTGAAGAATCCTGCTGTGCAGGCGATAAGTTTCAGCAATAAATATACTAGGCCTTACCGAGCTGTTTTCAAGTTATAAACGAATGTAAAGGGGAACTTAGTAAACCATTAACAATCACTACAAACGGGTATCGTATAAGTGGAAAACGGTAACTGATAGCCATTTACAAATCGGGAGATAAGTAGTTAGATTCAAGCTATTGACTAATTACCCTTACTTCAATTGCAGGAAAGCTGGTGGAATTAATAACTGCTGACGAAATTCCAAGCTATCTTGAAAAATATAATTTAATCAATGAATCTCAGCCATGCTTTACGAAGGGGTGTGCCTGCCTTACAAATTTCCTATTTATTTTTTTTACCACGGTATTTGAAGCAGTAGACCAGGATAAAGAATACGATATTGTGTATATAGAGTTCAGTAAGGTCTTTAATAAAGTTCCACACAGGATATTGTTGAAGTAAGCAGCACACGAAACAGGTGGAGATATTATCTCCTGAATCACGATAGGTTGACCAATAAGTGACAGACTTTACATAAATGGAAAGAAATCAAGAGTAGGGAGCCTTTACCGGTGGTGTTCCACAGGGGTCAGTATTGGGCCCTTTGTTGATCACAATATACATGAACGACTTATTCCTGGGAAAAAGAAAATAACCATGGCACCTATCAACTAAATAATGTAGATCTCTATCAAACTGAATGCCAAAAAAAATCTTGGAGTTCTGGTTAGCAGTAATCTAAAGGCAAGACAACAGTGCATAAGCGTTCACAATAAAGCTACTAGAATTCTGTTTCATATTAAGAAGTATAAATAATTGAAGTCCTCAGGTTATACTTCAACTTTATATACCCTTGGTAAGGACTTTAGATTATGCTGCTCAGTTCTGGTCTCCGTATTACAAAAAACACACAAATGCTTTAGAGAAAATATTGAGACTTCCAATTAAGATGTCTTTCATCTTATTGTTGTATTTGTACTTTTATACAGACAAGGATGACGAAGTTGATTCCCTGTATCAAATCTTTCTTACTATGACAGGATGAAGGCAGTGAACTTGCACTATTTAGAAAAGCTTAGAAATAGAAGTGATATAGATAGAAGTGTACAGATAAAAAAAAAGAATAAATAGCATGCTGAAAATAGCATGTCAAGAGAGGACACGCAGCAATGGATTTAAGTTTGACAAATTTCGATTTAGAGAGAATGTAGGAAAACACCGGTTTAGCAGCTGGGTTGTATACGAGTAGAACAAACTTCAAAGCATTTAAACTAAGTTGCATGGGTACAAGAATGAGTGAGGTAAACCTGCCTAGCATGGGCCTGTAGGCCAATCGCAGTATTCCTCGTTTCTTGTCTTCTTGTATATACCCAGGTGTGGCTGTCTCAAACTTCGTCAGTATTCTGTACCGTTAATTATATGCTACTTAGCCTCGCCAATTAAAAAAATCAGTATCATGAAGGATCCTGACACCTTTACTGTTCATCATCATTATAAAAGACATCATGACGCAGCCTCGTGTCATGTGCGAACAAAACCCACAAGGGTGAAACCTGGCAAGATTTGGGAATAATTCTGTCAGGCGACCTTTAAAGAAATAAAAGATAGGAATATAATTGGGTGGATTATGATTACATTAAAACCAGATGTGATAAACGACGTAAGATATATTCATATTTACTCCACAAGATTTTTAATAGTGTTATGGATATATTTACGATTAACCCACAGACAACGTATATATCTCTGGTGTGGGTTGTTTGTGACTTAAATTCTACTTGTTATAGGCATTTATTTAGTTGAAAGTAAATTGTGTAGATTTGGGATTACCCGGTAAAGTGATATACTACTATTACAACTTTTACAAACACTTAAGTCAAAAGCTCACTCTCGAATACCATGTGAATGCTGGTACTCCTCACAAGACTTGTATTCTGGCAACTACCCCATTCCATCCTACCACAACTACACCACAACCACCCCAACACACTGACATTAGCTACCACGACTTCTTTTTGCCACAATACTCACCCAGTGATCACTCCACGCTGGCTTCACCCACCAGCAGGGAGCTTTCGTGATGCTAACTTGGTGTTCCGTGCTGAAGGAGGTTGTAACCTGTTGAACCATGTGGCTGGGACCTTCAATTCGTTGGCTGAGACCTGTATACTGTTTTTCCTATCATCTGGTGTTCCGTGTTGTTGGGTGTTCTAGGTGGAGCCTACAGCCTACTGTTCCGTGATGTTAGAACCTGTAGCTTGGCGTTACGTGTTGCTGGGACCTGTAACCTGGTGAAGAAGGCTGGGTGGGTGGTGATCATGTCATGCAGGAAGCAGTGTAAACTTTCACCATTACCAGCAGCAGCACTCCTGGCGAGGCTACTCTTGAACGAGACTAATAGGAAATAGTTATATATCGTGTCTATTACGTGATTTTGGGACGGAGGATCGAGTCTTCATTACACGTGTTTAGAGCACGCCACGTTTTTAATTTATAAATAAAAAGAAAAAGACTCCATCGCTGATCAAAGTTTGTCTAATGTAATGTTTGTCTTCCCTTCAGTACACCGTTAGTGCCACAAATTATTATAAAATCAAACTTGCTCTATAAACTGTATTTCAAGGGAAAATTATGAGCAAAACCTTAATATTTTAAATGAAAAAAACTTAATGTGTCCCAGCTAGTGAAAGCAGTCACTGAAGGCATGTTTGTTTTCTATCAAAGCTTGATTAATGTCGTATGTTTACTTGTTACAGTATGAAATGATGACTCGTAGACAGTCCAGGTCACTGGCTGGTATTGTCACACTAACACAAAAACAGTTCAATATTGTTCACTTTGAAGATTCGGAAGTGTGAGACGTAACGGTGTTGTGGGTGGAAGGTGGGCCAGTACAGGCGGGGCCCTGGTGGTGGGTGGGTTGGTGGCCAAGGTTAGTTAGTCTCTTGGTTGTGGGTGTGCCAAGGCAGGTAGTGTCCTGGTGGTGGGTCACGGCAGGTGGGGTCCTCGTGGTGGGATGGGTGCCAGTGTGGAAGCAGCACACCTCTCTCATTGCTACCTTACCCGACCAGTTACGAGCGAGCACTGAGACTAAGGTGGCGGTGCCTTCCTTCCTCACCACCCTCCCTCCATCACCCCTAAGGAATAAATATGCATAATACCGTGACTGGAACAATACACAAATAATCCGCACATAGACTGATGCATATGACGACGTTTCGGTCTAACTTGAAGCCCTTCCCTCACGTGTTGACCGCCACCTACCCTTCCTCCACTCCCACAATACCTCTAATACGTGCTGACCGCCACCCTACCTCCATGCACTCCGCCCCAGCCCTGACTCTGTAATTCCATATTCATTAAAAATTGCAAAAAAATATAACTAAGTTGTGTCTTACATATGGAGGAGTCTGGACACAGGTGATATCTGGCAGTCATAAAAAGCCACATAGTCCACAAAGGTACATAAAAAGCAATTGCAAAAAATGTATAAACAAATAATGCTCACCTCCCACATTATCAAAATATTCGAAAGGGTCTTAAGAAGCAAGATTGCCAATCACATGGACTCGAAACAGTTGCAAAACCCAGGACACGATGGATTCACAATTGCTGGATGGTTATGACAAGGTCTTAGAAGACAGACAAAATGCAGATGTAGTATACACGACTTGAACAAGTGTAACCATGGGGTAATAACAGAATGCTTGCAAAAGGCAGACAGGTATTTAACTAAGTAACAAATTGAATTCAATGAGTGAAATCAGAGGCTACCGCAGTAAAATGTTGTCCTGAAACCACTGTAAACACCCCGCTTTTTTTCTCTCATTCTTATTTCCGACACACACAATCATAGCACAGTATAATCCTTTGCAGACGTTACTCCTTACGGGTTTAGCGCTTGGTTGTGATTACAATATAATAATGCAGACGATACTAGAAATTAGTAAGAGTGTCATCCACGGCAGACACAGCAAACCTCCAGGCTGATACAGTCTTCCAGTGAGCCACTGACAACAGACAACTTTCGGATGCTACTATATGAAAAAAAAAAAGGAAATAAAACCGAGACTGGAGAAAAAGACAAATTTAAATCTCTGGATAGAAAGGAAGTTTAATGTGAGAGACTTGGGAGTGATAATGTCAGATCTCACATTCAAAGATCATAATGGTATTACAACCGCAAGGAAAATTACTGGATGGATAACTAGAACTTTCAAAATAAGATATGCCAAGTTAATGATACTCCTAAGTCACTTGTTCTCCTTAGGCTAGAATATGGCTGTATACTTACGACTCCCATCAAAGCAGGCGAAATTTCCGAAATAAAGAATGTGCAGAGAACCTTCATTGCTCGTATAAATTCAGTCAAGCACTTACAATAAATTACATGGAAAGCTTGAAGTCCCTCGAACTGTACTTTGGAAAGTAGGCAAACAAGATATATCATAATTTACACCTGGAGGATTCTAGAAGGATTGGTCCCAAGCCAGCACACTGAAATCACTTCATATGTCAAGTCCACGTCACCTGTAGTCATCGCCCCCGCATCCCGGTCTTAGGCTTGACCTGGTTCCTGGTCTGATATCTACTAGGCTGCTGGTGCTCGCTGCCACCAGCAGCCTAGTAAGAAGTAGAACCAGTGATACACAGTTCTGAGTGACAGTGGAGTAACAAGAGCAGTTAAAATAGTAACAGCAGTATTTAAGAAGTTGTAATCAGTCCCTTCAATCCCGTTCACCTCTCCTGTAAATTCCATATGATAATGAATTGTGTAATATACCTGCCAGCGAGCGGGTCTTCGTTGACCACCGGCCGGCAAGTCCTTTTATACCTTATGTAATACATACTTTGTGTGAGACATACTGTATATGATGCACATTTTGTGTAATACATGCCTTTGAGTGCCAGGTTGCCTTTTGACTGGTGACTAGCTACGGTCACGTACAACAGGCCTTGAATTTGCTACCTGCGATCGTAATAAGTTTTGGTTCGACATATATTCCAACCACCATGAGCATATGTATAAAGTATTTACAACTGTGTACAGAGTTCAGGGACAAGTTGGTGGCGCCCTCAACTCACATGTTAAGGGTCAGTGGTTCGATCCTCTGGCACAGCTGGAAACGTTGGATATGTTTCCCGTTCCTGTTGCCCCTGTTACAGTAAGTAGGTACCTGGGTGTTAATTAACTGTTGTAAGTCGCAGCCTTAGATAAGGCTGGGCTTTGAAATGAGTTGAGGGAGGATAACAGCTCTTGGTCTGTAAATTCATGTGTACAAAAAATAACAATTTAGGAGGTTATGGGTATAACACTCGCTACTACAGATTTAACACATCCATACAGAAAGACACATCTAGTATGTTTTTAGCCAGGCAGAGGCAGGAAAGAGTCTGGACTGTTTCTAGATGCAAGGTACCCTCATTCAGACCATCAAGGACCCAAGTAGAAATAAGTAATTTTGTCTGACTTTTTTGCGGTTATCCCGGGTAATTTAAACTATGTACGATAATTGTACTTATGTGTACCTGTGCCTAAATAAACTTATTTAATATAACCATCTCTGAAACGTCAGACAGTCCCAGTACTTAGCTAGCCACCCGGTGCCAGGAGGGTGCGCACACACTTGGCAAGCTATTAACTAGACTTGCTTCAGGCTAGCTAAGATGACATGCATGAAAGTGGTTTTGTGTTTCACATCGAATACAATACGAATGCTCCTAAATAGAGAGCTGGATTAGTTGCATCTGCCACATTGCACTCGGCGCATGCCACATAAAACGTTAAACCCTTGAGAGTCATTTAACGCAGAGAATGGGGAAGACTCGATCCATCGTCTGTTAATGGTGCGACAGATTCACTTATCTCGCAGCCAGCCAGATAACTGGAGTTAGTAACCCAAGTTAGTCCAAGAAAGCCAATTAGTGCAGCTTATTCCACTGGGTTTCTCAGATTCTCTTCCCCACGGCGCCATCCACAACAGTCTGTTAACAGATTACTACTTACTGCTAGATGAACAGCGGCATCCTAGACCAGTGTGGCCTTTGAGCTCCTAAGAAATGTCGTCTCCCAAAAGTCTGAAGTCGACATAGGTAATGGTAAAAATATGGAACGGTTGGAGGCAAAAATATTTGTGCTCCGTGCCCTGGTAGACACTCACCTCGCACACAGTGTCCGTGGTTCGATCCCCGGCAAGGGTGAAAACATTGGGCGTGTTTCCTTACACCTGCTGTCCAAGTTCACCTAGCAAGCAAGTAGGTACCTGGGTGTTAGTCTACTGGTGTGGATGGCATCCTGGGGATACAAGATTTAAGGATCCCAATGGAAATAAGACAGTCCTAGATGACGCACTTTCTTGGGTTAGCTTGGGTGGCTAACCCGCCAGGGTTAAAAATCCGAACAAAATCTTCTATCTCTCTCAGCCTCATAGAATCGCGAAGCCATAAGCGGCAGCTTAGTCAGTTTATACATAACTCCAGCCTTGGGGTCTGTCTCGCTCCCAGCAGACGGAGGATCAAGCCTCCACAAAGTATTGCGCTGAATAACCCAAATAGGTTTAGCGCTTAACATGAATTAAATTAATTAATTCCAGCCTTGGGGACAACAGGTGAAAAGAAAGATGAACAACGTTTCCACTGGTACAGAGATCAGGACACTAGGTGCGAGCCGAAGGAGCCACAACTTATCCCTAAGTAAATAACACACAAATAACCCGCACATAGGAGAGAGGAGCTTACGACAATGTTTCGGTCCGACTTGGACCATTTACAAAGTCACACTAACAAAAGGGAGGGAAGGAGGGAGTATATATAGGCCATCGGACAGGGACGGGACAAGAGAGGTGGCAGGGAAGGAAGAGAGATAGTGGTAGAGTTAGTATTCGTCTGCCTAGTCTTTTGCTTTCAAAGGGAGTGATTTTCGCGTGCAAGTTTGGTACTAATCCCTCTAGGATTTTCCAAGTGTTTATAATGTATCTCTCCCGCCTGCGTTCTAGGGAGTACAGGTCAAGGAACTTCAAGCGTTCCCAGTAATTGAGACGATTCATAGCAGTTGTGTCTCGTGAAGGTTCTCTGTACATTTTCTAGGTCAGCAATTTCACCTGCCTTCACCTGCCTTGAATGTTGCTGTTAGTGTGCAGCAATATTCCAACCTAGATAGAACAAGCGACCTGAAGAGTCATCATGGGCTTGGCATTCCTAGTTTTGAAGGTTCTCATTATCCATCCTGTCATTTTTCTAGCAGATACGATTGATGCACTGTTGTGGTCTTTGAAGGTGAGATCCTCTGACATTATCACTCCCAGGTCTTTTACATTAGTTTTTCGTTCTATTGTGTGGTTGGAATTTGTTTTATACTCCGATATAGTTTTAATTTCCTCACGTTTTCCATATCGGAGTAATTAAAATTTCTCATCATTGAACTTCATATTGTTTTCTGCGGCCCATTTAAAAATTTGGTTGATGTCCGCCTGGAGTTTTGCAGTGTCCTCAATGGAGGCCACTGTCATGCAAATTCGGGTATCATCTGCAAAGGAAGACACGGTGCTGTGGCTTACCACTACTTTCAAAACTAAGCACTAAACCCAAAAAAGATGTCAAATACGTAAGCCCAACATCAAGGAGACGGTTTTCAACACGAGTCCATTGACACTGTTCATTAGAATTACGAATATGTAGCAAACGAGTGTCTTTGGGCTAGTGTCCAGGGAGTTTCAAATACATATCAAGGTTCAAGCCACGTTAACACAGTAACAAGGCTGTGTTAGTCCCTTAGTAATTACCCAGTGACAACCATCCCCCTTCCCCATCACCCTCCCACCAGTAACACTCACCCCCAAACCCCTCCAACAGCAGCCAACCCCCGACCCTTCCCCTAACGACCTTCCCCCTCCCCACAAACAACCACTGACATCACCCCCCCTCCTCCTCCAGGTCAATGGCTCTATTTAGCCATGGAGGTCAAGAATAATGGCGCCACTAGTCACTCCTCTGCCATCCACCACACCAACACCAGCTCTTCCAGTTCCATCAACTTGTGGTAATTTAAAAAACTTTCATTACTCCAATTTCCTGGTAATTTCTGATAGATCAGTTTTTAAAATATTTTTGCAATTTTTCTTTCTATAATATGTTGAAGGAAACATTCTAAATACATAGACTTCAAACTATTGTTTACTGCAGTTCATGAATAATCTAGTAATGTCCATACTTTTATCTTTGCAGACGTTGTTTTGGCGTGTTGCTGCTGGTGATGGCATCTCTGAAGACTTGCAGCTGTCCATAACAAGGCCTTCACCACACAGCAGCTGTCCAAAACAAGGCCTTCACCACACAGCAGCTGTCCATAACAAGGCCTTCACCACACAGCAGCTGTCCATAACAAGGCCTTCACCACACAGCAGCTGTCCATAACAAGGCCTTCACCACACAGCAGCTGTCCATAACAAGGCCTTCACCACACAGCAGCTGTCCAAAACAAGGCCTTCACCACACAGCAGCTGTCCATAACAAGGCCTTCACCACACAGCAGCTGTCCAAAACAAGGCCTTCACCACACAGCAGCTGTCCATAACATGGAGAATATCTTCAACCTACAAGATTTGATAAACTTAAGAGACTTAATTAAAATGTAATAAATAAATTGTATTTCTTTATCACAACAAAGAAATGTTCAAGGAACACACACAAAGGTGTTCAAGGAACACAAAAGGAAATAACTTTGCGATAAGCCTCAACTGCTGTATTTGTCAGCAAGAGAACAACATTCACACAATTCTGGAGCTTTAAGCTCGGGGGGGAAAAAAAAAATATATAACTACCCCAACCCTAGTAACAATAGTAGTAATGAGGCGGATAGCCTCAATACTATCATTATTAGTAGTTTGAGGTATGATACATTTTTAAATTTCATGACCCTGTGTTTTGTCAGGAAGCTGTGTTGCAACACTGGGCAGTCATGTACAACACTATCTTACATTGGTATCACAACACAAACCTATTCTCTTTGCTGACGACACGACCTATATCGTCTCCCACCCTAATATTGCCTCACTCAACACCCTTGTTAACGAAGAGCTAATAAAAATATTAACCTGGATGACTGCTAATAAACTTATAGTGACAAAACCTTCTATATTATGTTTGGGAACAGAGCAGGTGTTGCACAGCTGAACATTATGATTGACAACACTCTTATTGCTAAAATTCCTGGGCCTGCACCTTGACAGCAACTTGAAATTCAGCACCCATATCCAACACAAAAAGTATCCAAAACGGTTGGGATCCTCTCCAAGATACGTTACTACGTACCACAATTAGCCCTACTCTCACTACTATTCACTCATCTATACCTACCTCATCTATGCAATTTGTACCTGGGGATCTACAGCAGCAACCCATCTAAAGCCAATAATCACTCAACAAAAAGCCGCAGTAAGAATTATCACGAAATCCAATGCTAGGCATCACCTCCCCCCTTTTCAAAGAGCTAAACTTACTCACTGTACAGAACATTCACACCTACTACTGTGCAACCTACATTTACAGAACCATAAATTCCAATATTAACCCTGAACTAAAACACTTTCTTGGTATTTGTGACAGGACCCATAGACAATACCAGACACAAAAATCTCTGACAATCTCAAGTGTCCGGCTAAATCTATACAAAAATTCAATGTACATAAATGGGCCTAAAATCTGGAACCCCCTGCCTCAAAACTTCAGAACTGAAGACTCAACCACCATTTTCAAAACTACCGTTAAAAAACACCTCATCTCCCTAACACATCCCACCATCAGCTAACTATATGAAAACCACCTATTATCTTATTCATATCATGCACACATCCAAAACAAAAGATTTACTCTCGATATGTGTGATTCTAACTTACTCACCCAAATGACTGTAAACAAAATTCCTACTATAGCTACTGCCTAATAAATCTTAAGTTCGCCTAAGAAACTCCCTATATAGGAGCTTTAATAAAGTGTATCATGCCAAGACTTATCATTCCCATCACAATTTACTACTTGTAATAGTTATATGTTTTATACTACCTCATTATTACAAATCTAATTATTTACTTCAGTTACCTAATGCTATAAGATATATTAAAATGTACTGCTCCATAACCTGTCAACACAGTAAGAATTGGGATTAGTCTGCCCGAAATGCCTAGGCATGCTGGAGACCTTCCTTATAATTAATACTTTATAATATGTAAACCACACATTGTAAACTTTGCGAGGAAATAAACATTTATTATTATTATTATCTTCACTACAAACACTTCCTCGAGCACAACAGTCTTCTAACACAGCCTATTAGAACACTGGACACGAGGTGATCATGTCTTGTCAGTGGGAGGGTCAACTCCCTAACATACATTACAACCTAGCCAAACTTATTCCTAATATCCCTTAAATATAGGAGTCTAACTGGGAAAAAATCTTGATAAAAAGTCAACTTGCACTACTCTCCTCTGAATCAATCCTGATTGACTTGCATCGACCTGTCCCCCGAGAGTTTACCGCTCCCCCCATTCAAACTATTTTACATACGTGCACATTTACCCAAATAAAATTTCCCATAACTATATAGACATATTATCCATAGGGGTTATACACAGCTTGGAGAATGTTAGGCAATCAGGTTTGAGCCCAGGAAAGGGAGGGTACTTGCAACTCCTTGTATCAAGATACCTTCACCAGTATAAAGACACCCCTTGAGGGGCATCCAAAGGTAGTTAGGATCATTAAGACAACAACAGTATTTGCCCTACACTTCCACGTCCCTCATAGCACACTAGGCTAACAACCAACACTGGGTTATATAACCAGTTGGAGTCCTGCCGTATACCAGTCTCCTAACACACTATTTTAGCCTGAATTCATAACCTACCTTACCTGCCAGTTATGGCTGGCATCCTAGGCACAACCTGAGGACCACTACATTCAAGCCCCCACTCTCTCTACCTCTATTTTTCTGGGTGTCTAACCCAGCAGGGTTAATAATCCCATTCTCACTAATACCAGTCTAAATCACCCCCCTAACTATACTCATCAGCATCAGATGGTAGTGAATCTTTTCTGCCCACTAACACTTCACTTCAGATCAGATATTTTCATTTATTTTCAGCATTAACGTCTGCTGCCAGAAGCGTTACACTTCACTACTTACAAACTATCAAACCAACTGCAATTCTGAACGCTAATACTTTTACATGTATATTCATAGGAACCTGAACGCTGCTTAAATTTTCCAGAATGATGAAATTGTGTAAACTCAATGAATCAATATTTAACTTTGCACAGTTTGGCCAAAGGCATAAAATACGTAGAACACCCACCGCAACCACTACCCAAAACCCGGAACCCACCAACATCCCCACGGAAACCACGTGCAATAACAGACTGCACACAGCTTCTGAAGGTGGTTGGTGGGTTCCCAGGCCCACAGTTCTACGTACCCTATGCCTTCGGGGGAGATTACTCTCCCCTGCTATATGCATTCATAATGCATATAGCAGATTCTCCAGTTCTATACCTTACCTATCCTACTTAACACAACCTAATTTTATAAGTTATTTTGATAGTAGAAACTAAATAATTGTAGACCTACAGTGTTTTATATATATATATATATATACACTACAACTATGCAGCATACTCCAGGTATAGGCCTTACTAATTTGCAGAGCAGTGGCGGCGCAAGGGGGAATGAAGGGAGGTAAAAGATCAAGGGGGTCTAGGTAAGATCAAGGGAAGGTCTAGGTAAGATCAAGGAAGGTCTAGGTAAGATCAAGGGAAGGTCTAGGTAAGATCAAGGAAAGGTCTAGGTAAGATCAAGGGAAGGTCTAGGTAAGATCAAGGGAAGGTCTAGGTAAGATCAAGGGAAGGTCTAGGTAAGATCAAGGGAAGGTCTAGGTAAGATCAAGGAAAGGTCTAGGTAAGATCAAGGGAAGGTCTAGGTAAGATAAAGGGGAAGGTCTAGGTAAGATCAAGGGAAGGTCTAGGTAAGAAGAGTCGGAATGGAAGGTCTAGGTAAGATCAAGGAAGGTCTAGGTAAGATCAAGGGAAGGTCTAGGTAAGATCAAGGGAAGGTCTAGGTAAGATCAAGGAAGGTCTAGGTAAGATCAAGGAAAGGTCTAGGTAAGATCAAGGAAAGGTCTAGGTAAGATCAAGGGAAGGTCTAGGTAAGATCAAGGAAGGTCTAGGTAAGATCAAGGAAAGGTCTAGGTAAGATCAAGGGAAGGTCTAGGTAAGATCAAGGGAAGGTCTAGGTAAGATCAAGGAAAGGTCTAGGTAAGATCAAGGGAAGGTCTAGGTAAGATCAAGGAAGGTCTAGGTAAGATCAAGGGAAGGTCTAGGTAAGATCAGGGGAAGGTCTAGGTAAGATCAAGGGAAGGTCTAGGTAAGATCAAGGGAAGGCTGGTAGATCAAGGAAGGTCTAGGTAAGATCAAGGGAAGGTCTAGGTAAGATCAAGGGAAGGTCTAGGTAAGATCAAGGGAAAGGTCTAGGTAAGATCAAGGAAGGTCTAGGTAAGATCAAGGGAAAGGTCTAGGTAAGATCAAGGGAAGGTCTAGGTAAGATCAAGGGAAGGTCTAGTAAGGAAGGTCTAGGTAAGATCAAGGAAGGTCTAGGTAAGATCAAGGAAGGTCTAGGTAAGATCAAGGGAAGGTCTAGGTAAGATCAAGGGAAGGTCTAGGTAAGATCAAGGGAAGGTCTAGGTAAGATCAAGGGAAGGTCTAGGTAAGATCAAGGAAGGTCTAGGTAAGATCAAGGGAAGGTCTAGGGTAAGGTCTGGTAAGTCAAGGGAAGGTCTAGGTAAGATCAAGGAAGGTCTAGGTAAGATCAAGGGAAGGTCTAGGTAAGATCAAGGAAGGTCTAGGTAAGATCAAGGGAAGGTCTAGGTAAGATCAAGGGAAGGTCTAGGTAAGATCAAGGGAAGGTCTAGGTAAGATCAAGGAAAGGTCTAGGTAAGATCAAGGAAAGGTCTAGGTAAGATCAAGGGAAGGTCTAGGTAAGATCAAGGGAAGGTCTAGGTAAGATCAAGGAGGTCTAGGTAAGATCAAGGGAAGGTCTAGGTAAGATCAAGGAGAAGGTCTAGGTAAGATCAAGGGAAGGTCTAGGTAAGATCAAGGGAAGGTCTAGGTAAGATCAAGGGAAGGTCTAGGTAAGATCAAGGGAAGGTCTAGGTAAGATCAAGGGAAGGTCTAGGTAAGATCAAGGGAAGGTCTAGGTAAGATCAAGGGAAGGTCTAGGTAAGATCAAGGAAAGGTCTAGGTAAGATCAAGGAAAGGTCTAGGTAAGATCAAGGGAAGGTCTAGGTAAGATCAAGGAAAGGTCTAGGTAAGATCAAGGAAAGGTCTAGGTAAGATCAAGGGAAGGTCTAGGTAAGATCAAGGGAAGGTCTAGGTAAGATCAAGGAAAGGTCTAGGTAAGATCAAGGAAGGTCTAGGTAAGATCAAGGGAAGGTCTAGGTAAGATCAAGGGAAGGTCTAGGTAAGATCAAGGGAAGGTCTAGGTAAGATCAAGGGAAGGTCTAGGTAAGATCAAGGGAAGGTCTAGGTAAGATCAAGGGAAGGTCTAGGTAAGATCAAGGGAAGGTCTAGGTAAGATCAAGGGAAGGTCTAGGTAAGATCAAGGGAAGGTCTAGGTAAGATCAAGGGAAGGTCTAGGTAAGATCAAGGAAAGGTCTAGGTAAGATCAAGGGAAGGTCAAGGGAAGGTCTAGGTAAGATCAAGGAAGGTCTAGGTAAGATCAAGGAAAGGTCTAGGTAAGATCAAGGGAAGGTCTAGGTAAGATCAAGGGAAGGTCTAGGTAAGATCAAGGAAAGGTCTAGGTAAGATCAAGGGAAGGTCTAGGTAAGATCAAGGGGGGTCTACGTAAGATCAAGGGGGGTCTACGTAAGATCAAGGGGGTCTAGGTAAGATCAAGGGGGGTCTAGGTAAGATCAAGGGGGGTCTAGGTAAGATCAATCAGCCTATAAAATCTAAATATATATTGTATAACCCAAGACGCTCTAATACAGACTCTGGAGTCGTAAGCGCTAAACCCAAAGCCTAAAATTACTTGGCCAGGCCCTCTACAACCCTACTGAAAATAGGAAGATGTGGTTAATTCCACATTTCTGAGGAATTATTATTGATTTTTCTGGCTATAATATATTCTGCCTGAGGAAAATTTATCCCGTCATGTGAAGCTAAAACTTTGTAGTTTTAAAAATAGGTTAGACAAATGAGTGGTTGAGAGTTGGACCTGCCTAACATG
Source organism: Cherax destructor (assembly GCA_009830355.1). NCBI lineage: Eukaryota > Metazoa > Arthropoda > Malacostraca > Decapoda > Parastacidae > Cherax > Cherax destructor. The sequence continues at coordinate 41,939 of WNWK01001457.1, read as the reverse complement.
GGCCAATAGGCCTGCTTCAGTGCTCCTTTATGTCTTAGTAATGGATATGCCTGATTTAATAGGCTTTCCTTACACCCGGCATCAAGACCTCTACCACACCACACTCAACTTAGTATAATTATTAACCAGGTAGATAACAATTACACAATCATGTCCGGATGACATCTATGACATTTTTATTAGGATATTTATACTCCCCCCAGGATGCGACCCATACCACTAGGCCTGCTGCAGTGTTCCTTCTTTCTCATGTGAACAGTGCCAATGAATATAAGGGAACATGCCCACTTGTGCCTGGGATCGAATCCCGGTTCTTCAGCTGACGCCACTACCAACTGAGCCATGAAATATCACTTACACATGTCATCTCTGCTTCCTACAATCCTGCAGGATGGGTACATACTGCAAAATAAAGATATTACACTAACTAAAACTTCCTAAAATCTAATCAGTTTTCAATTCTAAGCTTTACAACCCATTTCTCCAATTTTTATTTTCACCCCATTCAAGGTAATCTATAGAATACATTCCTCATTTCCTGGCCAGGGAGATAAGCTAATACTTCCCACTAAGCTACTTTTGACATCAATTGCTTACAATCTTTCCTATACTCTCCGCACCACCTTCCCACCTAATACAATTACTATCTGCTTCAATAACCAAACTTTAGTGGACTTGCAACCTGGAAATACCTTACAAGTGGGCCCCGCCCACCTCTGACGACGTTTCCAGCTGCTGCATCTCCACATACCTGGAGTAACCCTCTCCAGGTATACTCCAGGTATAACACTAAATGTTATGGGTCAGACCATTTACTAGTGGTTGTCTCCACCCCTCAGACTGGTCAATGTTGGCGTGTTGATCAATGTTGCAGCACACAGAGCCAGGCACACAGCAATCCTTAGTTACCACACCTGTAACAAAACAGTCGCATTATAACTATGTATGAACATTACACACATTTATAGGCAAACATTACCATGTAATATAAACTACTAACATTACTGCCTGACTGATATACCCATCAATGTTTAAAATAATAAGCAATAACAATTTGTTTACATGGAAGTCTATATCTGGATCACAAGGCGTAAGTTCCTTGGATCAAGAGACCTACACGAAGTTATTTTTCAATAATGGAAAAAAATAGCCCAGAACTTGATACACCATTATGGGTTATGTAACGCCTAGTGTGAGAGTTGATTGATCTGAGGAAGGGGAGTAGCTCCAGTTCCTTGCATCAAAACCCCTCCACTAAGGTCAATCACCCCGCCCCCCCTCCAAGACATTAGACCCCAAAGAAAATTAAATTAATACTATTAAAATATTAATAACTTGGTGACCAAACTGGTGGGGACCAGGAGCTGCAGCTCAACTCTGCTGTTGTACTGACAAATACGTCACCAGACAATACTTACGTTATTTAGGTGTATTAAAAGGATGAGGAAGCGGTAAAGCCGGCGGAAGTGGCAGGAGGAGGAGCAGCATGTCTCTCATGAACGACTACTGAAATTCAACTGACTTTGTGATCTTGAGGTTGGTCACTGTCCTGACCTTCACTATAACACCATCACTGATAACCTGACTAACTCTGACTACCACCAGTAGATGGCACTACTACACCACCACATGATGGCACTACTACACCATCACTAGATGGCACTACTACACTACCACTAGATGGCACTGCTACACCACCCCTACCACCACTAGATGGCACTACTACACCACCACTAGATGGCACTACTACACCACCCCTAGATGGCACTACTACACCACCACTAGATGGCACTACTACACCATCACTATCAGTATTACTCATGGTGGAGCGCTCCCGTGGGGGTCATGGACCACCAGGGAGGATAAGTTCACTCCCATGTGGCATGGATCACATTCCTTGGATGTGATCTATGCCACCACCACTTTCAAGGAACCTCTCTCACCACCAGAGGCGCTGAACTCCACTGCTATTGTACCACTAGTACTCTACATGAGTATACCTGGAGAGAGTTTCGGGGTCAACGCCCCCGCGGCCCTTTCTGTGACCAGGCCTCATGGTGGATCAGTTCCTGATCAACCAGGCTGTTACTGTTGGCAGCACGCAGAGGGAGATTGTACCACTAGTACTCTACATAAAGGGAGATTATTGTACCACTAGTACTCTACATGAGGGGAGATTATTGTACCACTAGTACTCTAATGAGGGGACATTATTGTACCACTAGTACTCTACATGAGGGGACATTATTGTACCACTAGTACTCTACATGAGGGGACATTATTGTACCACTCTGGTGGCTAAAGCTCTCGCTTCACACGGCGAGGGCCTGGGTTCGATTCCCAGCCAGGGCAGAAACATTGGGCGTGTTTCTTTACACCTGTTGTCTATGTTCCCCATCAGTAGAGTAAAATGGGTACCTGGGTGTTATTCGACTGGTGTGAGTCGCATCCTAGGACACTGACCTAATCTGCCCGAAATGCTCAGCATAACAAGGGACTTTCTATATAGTAGTATGTCACTGATGTCAGCTAGGCCTGTATACCTTGTACATGTACTTGTAGTAAATAAATAAAGATATTGTACCACTAGTATTCAACATATCCAATTGTTGTAATTCATCCTGGCCTACATGCTCTCCTGGATCCAAGTCTAGGATGAATCTTATCATTTTGTTCTGGGTGATTTGTAGTCAATCTTTCAGTTTTTTGTCAAGGCAGAGTACCATGAAGAACAAGCGTAGTCCATATGACATTGTATAAAAGCTAGACATAGGGTCTTGCGAGGCTAGTAGAAGTAGTGGTGGAGTCAGTCAAAGACTAAGAAAGATGAGCACTGCAAAGGAGTTAAGGGCCCACAAGGGAGCTAGGGGCCCACAAAGGGTAGGAACAAGAACACAGAGGGGAAAAAGATAATTAACCAAACATCCGAGGCAGAAGAAAGAAAACCCAAAGGAGAAAGGGGAAGAGAGAGAAGGGGAATGGTCCAAGTCGGATCGAAACGTCGTGGTAAGCTCCATTCTCCTATGTGTGGGTTATTTGTGTATTGTTCCGGTCACGGTATTGTGCCTTTTTTTTTATCAAAGTAAATAAGTTTATTTAGGTATAGGTACACATAAGTACAATTATCATATATAGTTCAACATATGTGTAAATTACCTAGGATAACCCAAAAAAAAGTCAGATTTATTTCCTTGTAATATCTGAGTCTGGTGCTAGCTTCAGATTTTGGTTAGTTAGTTAGTTCAGACTCTCAGGTAAGGACCCACTAGGGGCGAGGGGGAAGTGGGGACAGAAGAAGAATAGCCGGTGAGAGGAAGAGCTGAAGTAGAAGAGAAAGAGTCAGGACTAAACCCAACAGTCTAACTACTTGTTATAAGTAATGACTCAGATTTTGGAATAAAAGGATATTGAATATCAAATATAATATTTTCAGCTGTACTAAAAGCTCCACATGTACCGTCAAGGCACCCACCACAATGGAAATAAGTCAATTTGTCCGACCTTTTTTTGAGTTATCCTAGATAATTTACACATGTATGATAATTGTATTTATGTATATCTGTGCCTATATAAAGTTACTTACTTCAAGGAATGGTAAAAAAAAAAAAAAAAAAGTGTTTTATAAATAAAAACTATTTTAGTTACTCAAGTAACTGTGTCATTTTCTTTGAAAGCGTTTAGGTAGCGTTTAAGGGGAAACTTTAAGATAAGTACATATAAAAAAAAAGATAAATGTACACATTTGGTTACACTTCAGAAAACATTGGAGTATACATTATAAGGAAAGCCCATTATTATGCGAAGTGTTTGTCTGAATGTGCTTTTTCCTTCCTCTTAGGTTAGGATTTTGTTTGGTTTCTTAACCTGGAGGGTTAGTAACCCAGGATGACCCAGTAAAGACCATGCGTCATCTACGACTGTCTGTCTTATTTCCATTATGGTCCTTTAATCTTGTCCCCCAGGATGCGACCCACAACAGTCGACTAACAGACCTACCTGTTGGGTGAACAGGACACCGTGTAGAAACATATCAAACATCTCATCTGTAAAGAGGATCGATCGTTTGCATTGACCAAAGTCCCACGACCGAAACGTATCCAATACGTTTCGCTCCTAAGTGTATGCAATTGTGTCTTTTCATCCATATTGTATCATCATACCTTCAGTTTTTATTTATCCTACTATATTAGTAGTGGTAATAAGATACTTTCCATTATTTTTTGGCATTTTTTTGAACAAATAGTACGCAGTTAAACAGAACACGTCTTCATTTTAACACGATCTTAAGTATTTTGTGACTTACAGGCTCGGTGCTTCTACTGAATATTATTTTTTTTCAGGTTATATCTTGGAAAGTTCTACTTGTATAGTTGATTTATTAGATTTAAAGATTAACTAGCACACAAAGGGTCGATAAAGCTTAGTATTCTCTTCAGAAAGTTAGGAATACTGTATTTTAATACCTTAGATAGAGATTAAAGTATACTTTCAATATATGTGCATCGAGAGACATACGTCTCTCGATGTATATATGTACACTGAAACATTCACATCTGATATATATATATATATATATATATATATATATATATATATATATATATATATATATATATATATATATATATATATATATATATATATATATATGGAGAGTAAAAGAAAGGTGAAGAGAGTGGTGAGAGTGTGCAAAGAAGAGCGGATGAAAGAATGGGAGAGGCTCTGTCAAGAAATTTTGCTGAAAACAAGAAAAATTTTGGAGTGAGATAAACAAGGTAAGAAAGCCTAGGGAACGAATGGATTTGTCAGTTAAAAACAGAGTAGGGGAGTTAGTAGATGGGGAGCTGGAGGTATTGGGTAGATGGAGGGAATATTTTGAGGAACTTTTAAATGTTGATGAAAAGAGGGAGGCGGTAATTTCATGTACTGGTCAGGGAGGTACAACATCGTTTAGGAGTGAAGAAGAGCAGGATGTGAGTGTGGGGAGTTGCGTGAGGCATTACGTAGAATGAAAGGGGTAAAGCAGCTGGAATTGACGGAATCATGACAGAAATGTTAAAAGCAGGGGGATATAGTGCTGGAGTGGTTGGTATTTTTGTTTAATAAATGTATGAAAGAGGGAAGGTACCTAGGGATTGGCAGAGAGCATGTATAGTTCCTTTATATAAAGGGAAGGGGGTAAAAGAGAGTGTAAAAATTATAGGGAATAAGTTTACTGAGTATACCAGGTAAAGTGTATGGCAGGGTTATTATTGAAAGAATTAGAGGTAAGACAGAGAGTAGGATTGCAGATGAGCAAGGAGGCTTTAGAGTGGGTAGGGGATGTGTAGATCAAGTGTTTACAGTGAAGCATATATGTGAACAGTATTTAGATAAAGGTAGAGAAGTTTTTATTGCATTTATGGATTTAGAAAAGGCATATGATAGAGTGGATAGGGGAGCAATGTGGCAAATGTTGCAAGTGTATGGAATAGGTAGTAAGTTACTGAAGGCTGTAAAGAGTTTTTATGAGGATAGTGAGGCTCAGGTTAGGGTGTGTAGGAGAGAGGGAGATTACTTCCGGTAAAAGTAGGTCTTAGACAGGGATGTGTAATGTCACCATGGTTGTTTAATATATTTATAGATGGGGTTGTAAAAGAAGTAAATGCTAGGGTGTTGGGGAGAGGGTGGGATTAAATTATGGAGAATTAAATGCAAAATGGGAGTTGACACAGTTACTTTTTGCTGATGATACTGTGCTTATGGGAGATTCTAAAGAAAAGTTGCAAAGGTTAGTGGACGAGTTTGGGAGAGTGTGTAAGGTAGAAAGTTAAAAGTAAACATAGATAAGAGTAAGGTGATGAGGGTATCAAACGATTTAAATAAAGAAAAATTGGATATCACATTGGAGAGAGGGATTATGGAAGAAGTAAATGTTTTCAGATATTTGGGAGTTGACGTGTCAGCGGATGGGTTTATGAAGGATGAGGTTAACCATAGAATTGATGAAGGAAAAAAGGTGAGTGGTGCATTGAGGTATCTGTGGAGACAAAAAACGTTATCCATGGAGGCAAAGAAGGGAATGTACGAAAGTATAGTGGTACCAACACTCTTATATGGGTGTGAAGCATGGGTTGCAAATGCTGCAGCGAGGAGGAGGCTGGAGGCAGTGGAGATGTCCTGTCTAAGGGCAATGTGTGGTGTAAATATTATGCAGAAAATTCGGAATGTGGAAATTAGGAGAAGGTGTGGAGTTACTAAAAGTATTTGTCAGGGGGTTGTTGAGGTGGTTTGGTCATTTAGAGAGAATGGATCAAAGTAGAATGACTTGGAGAACGTATAAATCTGTAGGGGAAGGAAGGCGGGGTAGGGGTCGTCCTAGAAAAGGTTGGAGGGAAGGGGTAAAGGAGGTTTTGTGGGCGAGGGGCTTGGACTTCCAGCAAGCATGTGTGAGCGTGTTAGATAGGAGTGAATGGAGACGAATGGTTTTTGGGACATGACGATCTGTTGGAGTGTGAGCAGGGTAACATTTTGTGAAGGGATTCAGGGAAACCAGTTAATTGATTTAGTTGGACTTGAGTCCTGGAAATGGGAAGTACAATGCCTGCACTTTAAAGGAGGGGTCTGAGATAGTGACAGCTGGGAGGGAATTTTCTCAGCTGTCGTATCTGAGCCCTCTGCAAAGACAGTGATTATGTATGAGTGTGGTGAAAGTGTTGAATGATGATGAAAGTATTTTCTTTTTGGGGATTTTCTTTCTTTTTGGGTCACCCTGCCTCGGTGGGAGACGGCCGACTTGTTGAAAAAAAAATATATATATATATACACTGAAAGACATACACCTCTCGGTGTATATTCACTCAGACACCTCTCAGTTCGTATATCCTTTAACGGAACGTTATGCAAACAAACTATTCTTATGGATACTTGCATACATACCTTGTACCTATTTGTAGCTACAGGAGCAGTTATGGCCGTGGTGTCCTGTCTTCAATAATCTGTCCATCAGATCTTTTTTTCAATATTGTCAATTGTTGTAGCACTTGTCCCTTCCTCTTGGTAACAGGCTCTTAAACTTTTTTATTATTATTCCTGGGTTAATCGAAATAAATTATTCATTATCAGGAGGCCTGGTCACAGTCCGGGCCGCGGGGGCGTTGACCCCCGAAACCCTCTCCAGGTATACTTCAGGTATCACAAGGAAAGTGTGAGGGATAACTAAACAAAAAACATTTTTTCCAAACTTTAGTAAAACAAAAATCAGCTGTAAGAAACAGCAATGGTGATTGTGTGGAAAATTAAACAAGCCAATAAATATAATTTTTATTTATTTTGTTTAATTTTTGTCTTTTTTTCTGTATTTTTTTTATACTATTTGTTGGCTGGTAGGCCTTCAGTATTGTCACGTCTGTTACCTGTAAGATAAGAAACACTTAATATTGTTTGTGTTAATTAATTTAATCAAATGAATTTGTAAAATTAGTATTAATGAAAGATATCTTAGAAATACCAATAAGAATATGATCATCTTGAATATTTATATTATTTTGAAATGTAAGCTTTGTTTACATCATATTTTAAAAAGATTTTACATACTGCTGTTGTGAATTAAGTACATAATTTACATATGGCACATGCTAATAGGCCTAACGGGACTATATGCACTGAGAGCCGTGTATTTTTGTGTAAATATGTCAAATTTACTTTATTCGCCGCTTTAGTGATTATTCTTAACTATTGATGTACAGGTGGCATGCAGCCTTAATGGCCGTCATGTAGTCAATAGGCTTGAAAACCAAGCAAATAGGCCTACGGTACCCGTTAATGAAGGGTGCTATATCTTGAGATTCAGAGGTCTTGCAGCGGCTCTCAGCAGCGAACCAGCGTTGTAAGTCATATACTGTGGTGGTGTTATCTGTGTGGAGGCGCTCACACAGGTCGCAGAAGGGGCGAGACACTATAGCCCAACCATGGATTAACTGGTGAAACCGCTTCCATCTGAAGAAAATAGAATAGATAGATATGAGTGGAATGAAATGAGAATTTGGGTGACCTTACATTTGTTATCATAACATACAATTCCGAGAAGTATGTGAATAAGAGACATGTGCAACATATGGGCGTACTTATTGCCGAAACGTTTCTCCTGCACAACTGGCTTTTTTCTGTCGAATGCAGGTGAACGTAGCACTGAAGGAAGAAGTAATTTTAAGGTGATCAGTCCCTTGATAAACTTTGATAAGCTTTGATAAACTGACCTTTCAAGGCTGAGTGAGAGACTGATCGCCTCAAAATTATTTCATCTACTGTCTCTCGTGCTATATTCACCTGTATTCGATTGAAGAAGACTTCAAGAATACTCTAAGCCTAAAACGGTAAACGGTATTTTTGTGGCGTGGAAGATGTAGGGACCCCTGTTCAGTACCCATAATGTTTCAATATAAGGACTAATAGTTGGGTTTGAGGTTGAACCTGCATCCAAGCAATGTGCAAGAGAAAGGTTGGAACGATAAATTTATTAAATAATACTGCTGCTTAACCAAAAAAAATGAAGAATAAGAAAGGTTTGTCTCAGATGCATAAGTGAAAAGAGCCAGGTTCAAAAAAGCAAGCTAGAACCAAGAGTTGTTCCTGGGGCTGGCCAGAAATTACGAAGTGAACATCCTACATGCTTGGCAATGGGATTTTGTTGAATTACAGTGCTAAGAATTTTTTGCAGGACTCACCTGAAGTACTCATTGTAAGCTGTGTCGTTCTTATTGAGGTAGATGAGGTAGTCTGCCAACGCCTTGGCTGTGGGGAAGCTTAGAGCGTCAATATAAGAGTGTGGCGGCGCATGTTGCGAGTAATTGGCTCCTCCGTACACGACAGGAACCACGTCCAGACTGTTTTATAGCAAATCTGCTTTGGGGAGTGTTTCATCATGTCATGAGGGTTTAGCTAACCCCCTGGCACATATATACTACAGAAAGAGAAAACTCAATAAGTAAACTTCCACAAAAGCAGCACTGTAGGCTAGCCAGCGTGCCTCCTGCCTCAGCCACTTTCCGTCACCACCCACCTTCCTTCTAACTCCTATGTTCTTTCTCTAATATTCCCTGTATAGGGATCTCACCTGCTTATTTATATCTCACTTTCCAGGTGCACATGTAGAGGTGTTCTTACATCCTTTGTATAGTCCTAAGAAATGCTACTTGTATGCGAAGGATTGTTTTTTCTTTCTTAAAAAGATTCATAGATACACCTTAATTTTGAAGAAAAACAGGTTTCAGAATAAGGTTTTATTGGGACTAAATTTTGTTATGTGTAGAGATTTATTAAGTCATGACTTTAAGCTGAATGCAGAGCGAAATTTGATAACGCTCTATGCAACGAAACATGGCTTTATATGGCTCTACAGAGCGAAACATATGTAAACGAAGCTCCACTTAGAGAAACACCACTTGTTGAAGCCTACGGTGAGCGAACATTGTTCACATAAAACCTTATTCTGCACCCTGCCTCTTTGCCTTCCTATATGCAAACAGCACACTACTTCTTCCATACCTCAATTTGGAAACGAGAGAGACAGATGCAGTGTAATGAGAACCTTAATTGGCAACATTGTCAATAAACTCATAAAAAATTCTCAGTATCCATCGTGTTGATATTCCAACACTATTTCTCTCAGTACCTCAGTTTGTTGAAGAACTTCTCAGTGACATAATCTCGACACAGGGAGTTCTCGAAGGCCAGATAGAACTTGTACTTTTTGTTCAGCATCTCAAGACACACTTCTTCCTGCTGTCTGTCGCACCTCAACAGCCCACACGTGCCGTACTGGTCTACCTCGATAAATTTCCTCAAAGTTTTTACTAGGCTATTGGAAGAGAAAGTGGTTTTTTTAAGTTATAGATCAAACTATGATTCGAAGACTAGCCTGGTAATGTTCAATTTTTTTCTAGTTTCGGTAACTCATAAGTTTAATACAGCAACAACAATAATAATAATAATAATAATAATAATAATAATAATAATAATAATAATAATAATAATAATAATAATAATAATAATAATAATAATAATAATAATAATAATAAACTCATAGTGCACTTTGGCAATGGAAGAAAATCATGTTTAATAGGCAGTATCTAATGGTTATACTAACTAGAATTTTTAAAGGGGTGGACTGGTAAACCAGTGGAAGGCCTCGGTCAGATGACCAAAAGCTCTAACTGTGGGTCATTATACTTGTCCAATTCCTGACAAACCTACCTAACCTATCCTAACCATTTTTGATCTACAGAAAGGGAGAGTAGCTCCAATTACTTAGACCAAAGCCCTACACCACATCTCAAGGCACCTTACATGATACATGGAAAACTCAAGAGACACAAGATATTTCAAAAAGAAGATTTATATTATTTTTTCAGTAGGTTAGGTAAGGTTCGTCATGTGACCAAGGACTTCCGCTACTCTTTCAATATAACATACGAGTGAAAAGGTAAATTATTATACTCTTTCATGTTAATCAGCTAGTTAATGGAGGTTATGAGTATTTTGATAATAAAATGAGTGATTTATGTTAGAGGTGCACTGGTGTTAATTTGTTGTTGAAGTGTATGAGGGTAATATACTTATTAATGTTACTAATATGTTGGTTATGTTAGTTATTACAGTAAATATATAACATGTTTCCAGGTGGAGTCACCATCACACTTTTCAAGGTGATTTTGCTGAGAGTGAGGCTCTAGTTAATGTATGTTGGAAAGAGGCAAGGATTATTTTCCAGTAGAAGTTGACCTTAGGGATGTATGATATTACCAGGGTTGTTTAACATATTTATATATAGGGTTGTAAAAGTGGTGAACAGATTAAATGTAACTTCAGTGACCCTCGTATAGTCGACAGACTTTAGACCCAATAACTCAGCTATCAAACCAGCTAAACGTCCTAAATCCAACGTTGATGGTGTACAGACTCACGTTTCTCTGCCGCTTTGTGTTATGCAGTTAGAGACGAACCAGGCCACCAACTTAGTTTTATTGGCAGCGTAATTCCTCTGCTCGACTGGTAGTGGCTTCTGTCGACGAAATACTTGCCCATACCTGTAGCCAAGGTAAGACAAGGCAAGATAAACTTTATTAAAAAAATCTGAAAAAAAAAATTCTGTAAGTGATGCAAATCTGTACAATTGTTCTGAAGGTACATAGATGCTGTGGACAAATATAAATTATGAATTATGCAGATTCAAACTAAGATTATATATTCAAACTGTGCGACTTCCTTCATGTTAAATGTATAGATGTTGCACAAAACTCTGTTACGAATGCACACTTTGTTTACATTAAGAGTGGTTAATAAATTTTAAGTGGCAGTCCCTATGTTTTATATTACTTGTAGGAATAAATGTACGTCGTCTTAATGGTAAATAATTATTAATTATTCAGATATTACACACTGAAAAACATTTGAAATTCACACGACAAAGCATCTTAGTGCGAATGTTACACCAAAATAATAATTTTAAGTTTACATATATAAGTTTATCAAAACATTCCTTGATATTCACAAAAAGAAAATGAATATTTCACTACAGATCAGACTTACGTAAATTTTACTATTAAGATGCTGCTTAAGGAAACTTTACTATTGAGATCTGACCACATGAATATCACTACTTACAGGAACGTCACTACCGAGGTCCGACTTACAGGAACTTTACTCAACTTACGGGTTTGGGAAGTCAGAGTCGAGTCTGTAGGTGAAGGTCCAGTTGAAGACGTTCTTATAGATCTCCAGATTCCCGAAGAGGTACGAGGCTGATTCCATCACCCAGAACACATAACGAGTGTGCGGGGACCTGGACTCCACAAACAGATTAACAATTAATTTCTAGTCATCAGTAAGATTATTTTATGCAAGTGTCAGGGATATTCGGCATTCTGAGAATAAACACAAACACAAAACAAGTGTATTAACAATGTGTTATTTACGATCGTGTGTGTGTGTATCTTTCATTATATTTCATTCGGTCATGGCCCAATGACATTCATCACTGATAAAAACACATCATATATGACAGATGATAGGAAGGCTTGATAGCGACTATTACTACCTAGTGTCGGGAAGAGATCTGTCATCAGAACGGAAATGCCACATGAGGGCGTCAATTTCCTTGATGGGGAACCTGGAACGGTTGCCTGTGGTCATGCAGGTATTGACACGACACCCGGCCCTCAGGAAGGGCTCCCGACCAAACCCAAAGCCGTAGTGCATGGCACTGTAAGCCTGAAAATAAAAAGTCACACACAAAAAATCAAGATTTGCCCACTACTGGAGTGTAGCAGCACAAATAAACACTGAAGAATACTGACGATAGAAGTTTTTGAGGTCAGGATGATGGCAGCGGTCGGGATGCCAAGAGTGTGACTATGTTTACAAAGTTTTCTGTAAACTGCGCTTCCCTCCTAATTCCGTCAATGAATATAGATGCCGTGCTCTAAGAATCATCAAAACACCTCAGCTTGACAAAATCCCCATATAAATTTATCATCATTCTCAGTGGTTAAGTACCTAGCAATATTTCCTCTGCATTCTCGAAATGCATTGTATGATCTATGTGATTCCCCTTAAACAGTCACCCATTTGACTGCCTTAGCAACAGTCAAATACTGTCTGTTATTGAAAGTGTGGATTCTAGTGTAGTTACAACCATTTGACTTGATTAGATTGTGCCGCTGAAGTGGCTAGTTAACTGTGCACCCGGCGTATGGATACACAAAACTACTAGGAACTAGGCCCCAAAAGGGTTAACAGGAGTACATTTGGATTTATGTCTACAGTTGACTTGTCTGTTGCATGCAAATACCTTCCTGGTAGGTAAACATATCTTGATATATTACTTAGATAATTATACTATCTCCATATTCTTCATTAAATGAACAATCGAGCACAGAGTGTTCAGCACAAGAAATCGCAAGTTTAGTTGCATATATGGCTAGTGAAAACCGTTTTTAGCCTGTATATTTTACTGATAAATCCTCTTGGGTGAAACGTTTCCCTATTTACAGTTATACGTGTGTCTCAGTTATGCTTGATTTGAATTATATTCTTGCTCAATACACAAATTTGTAGGTCAGTTGTTAGTTATTTAAGCCAGTACATTGTGATTTTTTTTACAACTTACATCATTCCAGAAGAGAATTTTCTTCAGCGGAGGATTGTTAGGGTCAATATTGTCTTTATCTGGCGGAGTCTCTCTGTACAAGTCAGCTGGTCTTTTAGTGATTTTCAAGGACCTCTCATCAGCATAGGACAAGTTTGAATCCCCAGGCAGGATGGGAGGAGGGATGGTTCTGAGTGTCTTAGATACAACGCTCATCTTCACTGGAGAGTCAACAGCCTTTCTGTTTAATTATAAAACCAAATTTGATCTGTCGTTTTTGAGTTTGTAAAAACAATGTTAGATGTAATAGATTTAGGGTTTACCCTTGAAGCAACTAGTGTATTGCCCACTCTCATATCCATCCTTGGACCGTAGCGCAAGAGCATATGGATACACAATCGGCCTAGGAACTAGGCCCCTGCCCCCCCAAAAAAAAGGTTAGCAGTAATACATCTGTATATTGATGTGTTAATATTGATAATAACAAAAGTTTGAGTAGATGAGAATAATAAACGTAACAGCATTAATTAAATCATGTAGCGAGTCAACATAACACTAAGACCTTCGTCTCGAAGATTTTTATAATTTATTCTGGCAAATTCTCACCAGATTGAGCTCACTCTGGGATCACCGTCTTGTAAGAGCAGCTGGCATACATTTTATCCTAATTATTGAATTCACAGTTTGTGATCAAGCTTTCCTTCCTAAAGGACTCGAGTCCTATTTTCATTCTGTGGTTTACTTGCATGCAATGTAAGAGTACATACTTGCATGCAATGTAAGAGTACATAGTCATGAAAACAAGACAACGCCGGTGAACTACCAGTACACTCACAGGAGTTTGAAGATGGTGTCAGTGAGGGTTACCCGGGTGCCGCTGCTGGAAGACACAGTGGATTGTACAACCCAGGTTAACTTACTGCTCGTGTACATTATGTAGGTGCCCAGTGTCACCAAGCTGATCATCAACACAGACAGGAACAACCTCTGAAATGAACATAAGAACATGTAGATGTGTGGTGTTAGTATTACGAGGTAGGAATATGTGGATTGTATACGAATGTTTCATATTTCTGTATAAGTCGATTTTGCAAACGAAACTATATCAAGATAATTCACACAAGAGGATCTCTTCAAGAAATTGTTTGAAGACAATATCTGTATTACACGTCATCGGTTTTATTACTCCATGTGTGTTACTTTGTCATTGAAAGGTGTTTGTTATACTGTTTCGTTTGTATGTTAGCTTGATGTTAACAGCGAAATAAGTATGAAATCATATCTATGTTACCCAGTGTGAAGTGGAAGGCCTCGGTCAGATGACCAAAAGTTCCAGCTGTGGGTCATCATATGATTAAGACCCGCGTCAGGCAACACTTGTCCTGTTTCCTGACAAACCTTACCTAACCCTACCCAGTGTGCATATATTCCGGTGGGTATATCTTTCTTGATATATGTGCATTGAGAGGAACAGTGCATGTACACTTGGGGATATATATCTTAGTTTATATACAGTCCCTATTTGGGACTGGCGTCCATAATGACCCTCGGGTGTAGGTAGGCTTAAACCTGATTAACCAACCTACCAAATCAGTGTATATACCGAGGAGTATATGTCTCTATGTGTGCATACACTGAAAGATTACTTTAATTTGTATTTACTGAGTTATACTTGACTGGTGGTGTACAGGTATAATACAGATTTAATGACCCTCGTCTAGTCGACAAGATTTAAGTCCATGTAACCAACTATTCGTCAAATTTGTTTTGTCTAAAATCATCTTAACTGATCTCTCAAACTGTCCCTTGCAACATTTTTTTTTTCCTTACATATTCTGATCCTTTACTGTCCCCTCAAGGAGATTCTGTCTCCTCTGATATTTCCACTCCTTCCTAGACTCAACGTTTCTCTCTTACCCTCTTCCTTCAAACTTCAATTTCTCATCTCCATTAACTTACTTTTTCTTGATGTTTAAACATTCAACACTTTCAATCAAACATAACAGTACTGTGTACCCAGGAATGCCAACTTGGGGGTAACTAACCATGGTTCTGTTGAAGTCTCTCAGCATGACAAGGTGTTGAAGCAGTATTGTTATGGTCACCTCTACTTCACCCCTGCACACACAACTCTGCTGGCAGATGAAAACTTAACAGAGTACGCTAATACAATAGTGGAATTTAACAAGAGTATGTAAATAAGACACAGTATGCGAGTTGGTGGCATTTTTATTTATGATTTTATCAGTTCGTGAATTGATGAAGTTCTCATTGAACAAAACGTGTTTTTAATCATTAAAATTCCATAACCCGTTTATTGTGTTTTATTTAAATAACAAGAGGTCACGGGAGTAATCCCATTACCCATAAAAATATAGATGAACATCGCAGTAATCTTAACTGGCCGATACTAGACAGGTGTTACTTACCTAACCATTCCCACTTATAAGTTACACGAATAGTAGGTGACCGCACTGGTTCTACTAGCCTATGCTACGCAGGTCCTCATCACACCTATTTTTTAAGTTATCCAAGGTACTAACTGCAATGACCCAACATGGCAAGTTGTTCCACTAAACTATGAATCTAGAGACCGGTGTTTACCTCCATGATTCTTAAATATGAATTTGTATAACTTTAATCATGTTTCTCTCTTGTGTGGAACTATATCAAAATCTCTTTTAAACTCTAGATAAATACAATCTGCCCGACCATTTTTCCGTGAACAATACCAGGTTAACGGGTGTGATATATTGGAGTTTCCACAAAGAAATCCTTACTGGGAAGAGAGCTTGACAAAGCTCCTGGAGAGCGAAACGTTGCCACAATAAAGTCACATTAGTTTCATGTGTGTCCACTTAACAGTAAGCTGTACTGTTTACTAGTCAAAGGTTGTTCCTCTCCAAGTGTTTCATTCACTTTTCAGTATTGTTTACGATATACTTACAATGGCACGATGATCTTATCTTAATTTTTAAAGTAGTGGAGTGGTAAGCCAGGTTAAGGCCTCGGTCAGATGACCAAAACCTCCAGTGGCGGCTCAAAATAAGACTAAGATATCCTGCTTCCTGACGAACTTTGCCTAGCCTAACCTACACCATCTTCCATTTGAAGTAAAATCTTAAAACAAAATTGCATGAAGAGGACGGCTTAGTTCTGCACATTCTTTTAAAACCCCGGATTCATTCTTCTTATCAACATTTAGTAATAATTTCTTCACTACCTCTTTACTTACCTCAATAGCCTCATCTTAATGATATTTCTGGATTTTGAAAATTGCTAGATATCAAACTTCTCTTCTAAACGCATTCTCAAACTTTCTGAATGGGATAAAATATTACAAGACACAGATAAATTATGTCCAGAGAGAGAGTTCTATGATATTTATTTTTATTGTATTCAGCAGTTTATTCGAGACGAGTAAAAGAAGAAGTATTAAATGGATAATGGATAGTGTTGGAGAGCTATGAATAATAAAGAATTTGGAACTAATATTGAAAACAGTCAGTCCAGGGACACATTGGAGATATATTTCTAACATGTCTCTACTGACTGGATACAGTTTCATAAATATAACAGAATTCTGTGTAGACATGACATTTATTCCAGTGTCCTGGAATATTTTATCCTGTTCAGTTTTACTGAAATACTGTTGTGGATCTCTCTAAATTCTTATAATCCAGTCGTTCCTGTTCATGTGCTGCTTCCTCACCTCAGTAATAATAATAATAATAATCTTTATTTCTACAAGCACATGATACAACTTACACAAATCTCGCTGACATCAATTACATACATACCATATAGAAAACCCAGGACAAATTAGTTTAATGTTGTCCCTAGGATGCGACCCACACTAGTCGACTAACACCCAGGTACCTATTTACTGCTAGGCGAACAGGGTCAGCAGGTGTCTTAAAGAAAGACGCCCCCAATGTTTTCACCCGTACCGGGGATCGAACCAAGGACCTCAATGTGTAAGATGAGTGCGCTACCAACGGAGCTACGGGACACCAGTCAAGTCAAACAGCATATGTTTATCTAAATAAAAGATGATCACTCTTTCCATGTGATTTAAGTTTACGTTGAACATTTCTTTGCTGTGGTAAACACCAAGTGTTGAGGGTGTCACCTCACTCGCCTCACCTCACTTATATATTAATACATAACCGAAGATCATGTGCTCACCATGCCCAGCCCTTCTAGGGCAGGGTAGGTGCCAAAGCTGGAGCTTGCTACCATCTGCGGCTCGCAAGACTGCCATTCCCTAGCCTCCCTGGGGCGGGAAAGATGGCAGACCAGAGAGGCCTAGCTTCTCCCTACGAGCCCCGTGAGGGCGGGGAACGTGGCTAGGCCTGGGGACAATTGGTCCCAGACGATGAGGGGGTACTTGTACCTCCTCCCATGGCAGACATAGGTCTCAGACACTCCCACGACAGGGAGCCAAGGCCGGGTCACCATCTGGATAACACCCGGGCCGGGAGAGTACCTCCGAATCTACACCAACCACCCTAATACATAACCTGTCATTACGTCTAGGAAATCTGTGGAGTATTTATTGGCAGTTCCAGCCTCGTAGGCTGTCCAATTTATATTTCTTTATAGTTGAAATCTCCAAAGACAATAGCCTATTATCCTGGTCACTTTTCATGGATAATTTTTTTTAACAAGACGTTCAATGTTGTTGGTATAATATTCACTGTCTTGCCGGAATCCTAGTGACGCTGCAGCTCAGATGAGACTCTCAAGCACACTATATCCATTGTTGTGTTGTAATTCCTCATTTATCTTGGTAAATTCTTCGCTCTCTCATGTCTTATTAAGTGGTTGGTTGAATACATTAACCCCTCCCCCCCCCCCCTGTAATGTTCTCATCTTTATTTTCGATTTCCATAGCAAAATTTCAATGTTATTTGTGTTTTGACTTTAAATTTCTGAGGTTTGTATTGTTTATTTTACTGCTATTGTCATTCCTCCTCCTTACACCTCACGTATCTTCTCCATACTGTGTGTGTGTGTGTGTACTCACCTATTTGTGGTTGCAGGGGTCGAGACTCAGCTCCTGGCCCCGTGTGTGTGTGTTTTGTACGCTCGTGTGTGTGTATATATTGTGCGTGTTTTAAAGTGTGAAGCATACACACACACTGGCCACAATACATTGATCGCCTTGGTTAATGTCAGTTCGTCGCTATGCGACTCACAAAACACTAAATCTTTGGAATTCAACTCTGAAAATAAATCATAGCTACCAAACGCTTGTCAAGGCCCAAACTAAATGCAATCCACAGTATATACGTTTTCAAATTGTGCATTTACCCCCTCAAAAAAAAACCAATATATATATATATACATCAAGATGTGTATGCCTCTGCGTATATATATATATATATATATATATATATATATATATATATATATATATATATATATATATATATATATATATTCTCCTGTTGCTACTTGCAACATTGCATAGCTCCTGATGACGCACGAAGACATGTGAAAGTACTTTCATGCTAAAACAGACCTTTCAGAGATTCATATTTCTCATTATCTCCCTCATTATATCTCTCGTTATCTGTTTCATTATTCCTCATCTCTTTCATTATATATCATTATCTTTTATTATATCCCATTATCTTTTTTTATTATATCTCATAATCTTTTTATTATATATAATTTTCATCTACATTATATCAGGATTTTTTTATTATATGCCATTGTGTATTTTATTTTATCACATTATCTTCTTTATATCTCATTATCTTCATTATATCTCTTTATCCTTTTCATTATATCTCATTACCTTCATTACATAGCATATTCTTGTTCATTATGTTTCATTATCTTATGTCTCATTATATTTTTCTATATAATTCAATATATTTATTATATCTCATTATACTTGTTCATTATATCTCTCTTCGATATATCTTATTATTCTTTTCATAGTATCTCTCTCTCTCTCTCTCTCTCTCTCTCTCTTCTCTCTCTCTCTCTCTCTCTCTCTCTCTCTCTCTCTCTCTCTCTCTCCCTCTCTCTCTCTCTCTCTCTCTCTCTCTCTCTCTCTCTCTCTCTCTCTCTCTCTCTCTCTCTCTCTCTCTCTCTCTCTCTCTCTCTCTCTCTCTCTCTCTCTCTCGTAAAAAGGGAGAGTCCCGGAAACAAGAATAATAATGGCTCGCAGACACAGGCTTAAACAACTAAACCTAGCAGCACTATGGGGAAGTCTTGTTCACGACGTGCGAGATACTCAGCGCTCCACAATAACAGCAATGCAACGGGAGGAGACACGGTTCAAGGTTCCTTGGATAAGAAGTCTAGCAGCTATGTATAACCCTTTTGGGTTTGGGGCTCATTTATATTAATAATAATAATAATAATAATAATAACAGCTGGAAGTGAATGCAAGAGTTTGACAAGGAGACTCCAAACACAGTTTTAATACTAGGTACGATGACTCGAGCCTCGCAAC
This sequence comes from Cherax destructor, assembly GCA_009830355.1. NCBI lineage: Eukaryota > Metazoa > Arthropoda > Malacostraca > Decapoda > Parastacidae > Cherax > Cherax destructor. The sequence goes on along the minus strand of WNWK01001457.1, from coordinate 22,341 downwards.
CGCATTTAGGTGAGTACAACTAGACGAATACACACCTGTGTATGCAAACGGGTAAGTACACACACGTAGCTACACACACACACAGTAGCGGCCAGTGAAGAGGCGGGGCCAGGAGCTATGAATCGACCCCTGCAACCACAACTAGGTGAGTACAACTAGGTGAGTACACACACACAATGTACGTAGAGCTAGATACGTACACATCCAAGCATTTACCACATCTCTCCCTTTCCCTTCCCTCACTCCGTAGGTGAGGGAAGGGGGGTGAGGGGAGGGGGGTTACGTTACCTCCCCTAGATACAGGAGCTGTTGCCTGTTCATCTAGCAATAAAGTGGTACGTGGGTGTTAGTCCGACTGTTGTGGGTGGCATCCTGTGCGAGGACCCCAGATGAAATAAGCCAGACTGCTTGGCTTTCCTGGGACTATTTACCCTCCCAGAGTAAAGAACCCAGGAAAAGGCTTTCTTCTAACACGGACTTGGTCTTCAAGAGCAGGTCTGGACCAGCTATAAACCTAACAAAGTCCTGTTGAAGATCACACTTATGGGACCACCTACTCAAGACCACATCGGTAATAGTTTAAACACAGACCTGCTCAAGACTACACTGGAAGGACCAACTATGGGCATGAAGCAGACCTGGTCACTAAGACCACACTGGTGGACCAGCTACAGCTTCTGTATAGTGCATATACACACAGATGTTTATTTCTGTGAATGTATGTACACCATTAGATGTATGTTGTCTCTCAGTGTATATGTCGTGCCGAATAGGTAAAACTTGCAATTTTGGCTTAAATAGCAACGCTCTTCTTGCCGAATAAGGCAAGCAAAAATTTGTGTATGCAATAATTTCGCAAAAATCATTCTGAACCTAACGAAAAAAAATATATTTCATTGTGTTTGTTTATTATTAAATTACTGTAAACTTATCTAAAGTATATTTAGTTGGATTAGGCTAAATTAAATTGCGCTTTTTATAATAAGGTTAGGTAAGTTTTCTAAGGTTCTTTTGGTAAAAAATTATTAATTTTTACATTAACATAAATGAAAAAAATATATATCTTCAAACGTATAAGAGAAAATTTTAGAAAGGGCTTAATTTTAAATGAATTCTTGCTAACTGACAAGTTTTACCTATTCGGCACTACATATATACACAGAGAGGTGTGTGTCTCAGTGCACATACATAGACCCGAGAGGGGCACATCTCTCGGGTACGGAACACCTGTTTTTCTGAGGGCAACACGTGTGTATAAACACATAATAAAGAGTGAATCCACATTTCAGAGACGAGGTTTCGAGCAGGACTGGTCTCAGCATTACCCGCTACACGGAGAGTGTGTCGGTGTGCTGAGGCGAAGGTGCTGAGGCGAAGGTGCTGAGGCGAAGGTGCTGAGGCGAAGGTGCTGAGCTGAGAGGCAGAGTCACACATCAGCAGTGTCGTTCCTTCTCTCTAAAACAGCAAGGGGCGAGTGACTGAGTCCGTCTGTGGGACGCAGCAATGCTTGACTGGAGTGGTAACCATGTACACTGGCTCACAGCCGTCTTACCAACGCCTCAACTAGTCCTCAGCAGACATATGTTAGTCCCCCAGCAGACAAATGATAGTCCCTCCAGCAGACAAATGATAGTCCCTCCAGCAGACAAATGATAGTCCCTCCAGCAGACAAATGATAGTCCCTCCAGCAGACAAATGATAGTCCCTCCAGCAGACAAATGATAGTCCCTCCAGCAGACAAATGATAGTCCCTCCAGCAGATACAACCGATGGCGGTGGTTCAGGAAGAACATAAGAAAGAATGAGCACTGCAGCAGGCCTACTGGCCCATTCTAGGCACTTCCAAGTCACACCCACTTAAGAAGGAAGGAGCACTGCAGCGGGCCTACTGGCCCAAGCTAAGCAGGTTCAGCAAAACAGAAAACTCCAGTCAGACCACGGGGGGAACTGGATTAAGAAACAGTTTTGTAGAATAGAATCGCTAGAGCTAAAGGAACACTGGCCAGGGAACATCAGGAAGCTACAAGTAACACAGGTTCACTGCTTCCTTGAAGATCACAACAGATGTGATGAGACCGTTACTCAGAAAGTAACGCTGTATAACACTGTAACACTGAGTAACACTATGTGACACCGCTTAACACTGCGTAACACTATATAACACCGCGTAACACTGTGTAACACTATGTAACACCGAGTAACACTGCGTAACACTATGTAACACCGCGTAACACTGTGTAACACTATGTAAAACCGCGTAACACTGTGTAACACTGCGTAACTTCTTGTAACACTGTAACACCACCTAACTTCATTTAACACAATTTAACACTGCATAACAATATGTAACACTGTGTAACAATGTCTAACACTGTGTAACAATATGTAACACTGTGTAACAATGTGTAACACTGCTTAACACAGTGTAACACTGAGAAAAACGAGATAAATACCCGTGAGATGCACTGGGAGGATAAGACGACAGCAAACACAGGGAAAGATTGATGGACAGAACACATCGATTCCAGGCCGAGGGACTGATTACCTCAAACTCCTCCTCTCCTTACATCTTTCTGCTTTGTATTGGACTGATGAAGCCACTGTGTGGCGAAACGTTTCCTTAATAAAGATTCCCATATGTTGTATAAGTGTCTCAATCTTCAAACACCAGGGGGGGGGATGAGAATCACTACTAACACTTCAGACTGAAACGCGATAAGTGTAGTCAGCAGGACTGATGTGTCGTTGACGGAGAGCAGACTGAGTCTAACATCTGTTACTCAGGTGTGAGCGTGGCACCTGCGTGGACAGCTGTTTGTTCTCAACTTCAGTGTTCATGTACTATAATATGTGTTGCCTGTACATATATATTTGTAATACACACACACACACATGACTCGACCCCTGCAACCACAAATAGGTGAGTACAAATAGGTGAGTACACACACATACACAGGGGCATGTCCTACCAGGAAATCGATCTGACGCCACTGGAGGACAGGAGAGGGGGGGGACATGATAACGACATATAAAATACTGATAGGAATTGATAAGGTGGACAGAGACAGGAAGTTCCAGAGATGGGACACAGCAACAAGGGGACACAACTGGAGGTTGAGGACTCAGATGAGTCACAGGGATGTTAGGAAGTATTTCTTCAGTCATAGAGTTTTCAGGAAGTGGAACAATCTGGAGAGTGATGTAGTGGAGGCAGGATCCATACATAGCTTTAAGAGATCTTGGCTAAAGTAAGGAAGGAGTTAAACCTCTCTTGACCATTCTCCAGACACTCTTCAGGATCTCTAGGCACTCTCCAGGTACTTCCAGGCACTCTCCAGGAGCTCTCCAGGCAGCTGGAGCTTTTGGTCATCTAACCGAGGCCTTCCGATGGCTTAGCGGTCCATCCCTTAAAGATTAGATTTTATTACAGTATTCTTTACTGGTGATGAACAAGAGATGTGTAATCAAAATGACCCTCGTGTAGTCAATAGGATCTAAATCCAATTAACCAAGCAGTTGTCTTGTCATGGTTAAATGCACAGAAAGGTGTATATTTAGATTTTTTGCCGTCAAATGGGCTAGTTTATTGTGCACCCTATATCCATGCTGTAGATGGTAGTGGCTAGTTTATTGCGTACCTCATATCTGAAAACTCCAGAACTGCAGACTCACCCACCATTTTCAATACACACGACGGACCGAAACGTCGTCGCAAGATTCTCTTCTTCTATGCGCGGGTTATTTGTTTACTATTCTAAGGTATCCTATCCAGTCAGAAAAGTAAAGCATTCTGCGTAGAAGGAGAGTAAAGCAATTGCTTCTTGATAAAGCGTTGACGGACGTAAAATGAGAATAACTTGCGATAACACCTGAGAGAAACGTGGGAACTTCCAGCCTCTCCTATCCAGATACCAGAGATAACACCTGAGAGACATGGGAACTCCCAGCCTCTCCTATCCAGATACCAGAGATAAACCTGAGAGAGACGTAGGAACTCCCAGGCTCTCCTCTCCAGATACCAGAGATAACACCTGAGAGAGACATGGGAACTCCCAGCCTCTCCTCTCCAGATACCAGAGATAACACCTGAGAGAAACGTGGGAACTCCCAGCCTCTCCTCTCCAGATACTAGAAATAACACCTGAGAGAGACGTGGGAACTCCCAGCCTCTCCTCTCCAGATACTAGAAATAACACCTGAGAGAGACGTGGGAACTCCCAGCCTCTCCTCTCTAGATACTAGAAATAACAGACCCCACCATCACCTAAACACATACACACACATCCTCCTCATCTACACCAACACTGACCCAAAGGACAGTAAACATAAAATCCTTAATATAGCTATTGTCTAATAAATCTGAAACTAGTCTTAAGTTTGCCTGATTTACTCCAATATTGGAGCTTTAATAGAAACTGTGTAACATGCCAAGACAAAACTATTATTATTACTAATTTTTTTACAATCTAAACATTCTAAACTACCTCACTATGGTAAATATATTTAATCATTTGAAATTTGTACTCATTTATAATCTGTAATACAATCTAGTTATTCTGCACTACCTCACTATTGTAAATATCTTTAATCATTTGAAATTTATATTCATATGTAATTTGTAATATAGATTAAAACCTAGTATTAAGTCTGCCCGAAATGTCTAGCATGCCCAGGCATGCTAACGGCCATCTTTGTAATTATAGTCCTTAGTCCTTAAAATGTAAAACACACATTGTAATTTTTACAGAGAAATAAATCAATTTGAATTTGAATTTGAATTTGAAGTGGACGGTACTGGTTAGTTTATTATGTACCTCAAATCCATCCTGTATATGGCAGTCGCTAGTTTATTTTGTACCCCATCCTGTGTACGGCAGTGGCTAGTTTATTGTGCAATTCATATCCATCATGGGGACGGTAGCGCAAAAAAAACATGGGCACACAAAAGGCCTAGGAATTATTCCCCAAAAGGGTTAACTGAAGTACATCTGGATTTATATCTACCGTTTACTTAGCTGTTACAAGCAGATTTAGGAAATTTGCTTAATATGGCTGGTATCTTATTTTCATTAATAAGATACCTTGACATATCACAAAGGTTATTATATTGTCTCTATATTTCTCAATAAGTGGAAAATTAAGCACATAGTGTTCAAGATAGTGACCATAAGACTGACTAATTACTTTACATTTAATTTGATCATCATCTGTGTGTCTGTCAAACTTCCAGGATTATTGTATAGTATCACAGTCACAGGGTGACTATAGTAGAGTATCGCAGACACGGCGACTACCGTAGAGTATCGTAGACACGGCGACTACCGTAGAGTATCGTAGACACGGCGACTACCGTAAAGTATCGTAGACACGGAGACTACCGTAGGTATCGTAGACACGGCGACTCGTGTATCGTACGGGACTACCGTAGAGTATCGTAGACACGGCGACTACCGTAGAGTATCGTAAAGAGACTACCGTAGGTACGTAGACCGCGACCGTAGAGTATCGCAGACACGGCGACTACCGTAGAGTATCGTAGACACGGCGACTACCGTAGAGTATCGTAGACACGGCGACTACCGTAAAGTATCGTAGACACGGAGACTACCGTAGAGTATCGTAGACACGGCGACTACCGTAGAGTATCGTAGACACGGAGACTACCGTAGAGTATCGCAGACACGGCGACTACCGTAGAGTATCGTAGACACGGCGACTACCGTAGAGTATCGTAGACACGGGACTACCGTAGAGTATCGTAGACACGGGACTACCGTAAGTATCGTAGACACGGAGACTACCGTAGAGTATCGTAGACACGGCGACTACCGTAGAGTATCGTAGACACGGAGACTACCGTAGAGTATCGTAGACACGGCGACTACAGTAGAGTATCGTAGACACGGCGACTACCGTAGAGTATCGTAGACACGGCGACTACCGTAGAGTATCGTAGACACGGCGACTACCGTAGAGTATCGTAGACACGGAGACTACCGTAGAGTATCGTAGACACGGAGACTACCGTAGAGTATCGTAGACACGGCGACTACCGTAGAGTATCGTAGACACGGAGACTACCGTAGAGTATCGTAGACACGGCGACTACCGTAGAGTATCGTAGACACGGAGACTACCGTAGAGTATCGCAGACACGGGGCGACTATCGTAGAATATTGTAGACACTGGGCCACTATCGTATTGTATACGGTGGCGACTATCATAGCGTAAACATCGGGCGACTATCCTAGAGTATCGCAGACACACGGCGACTATCCTAGAGTATCGCAGACACGCGGCGACTACCGTAGAATATCGTAGACGCGAGTGCGAGCCGACAGCCGACAATAACGTGGTCGCGCCAGTCGACCATCGCGGCCCGGAAGCGCCGGACTGACGCTCCGCTTCTTCCCTCGCCACAACACTGACCTCGCCTGCACCGGGTGACGCGATAAGAGAGAGCACGTTTCCCTCGGTCCTGCTCGAAACGTAGGCTCTGGAATACAGCCTTGCTTTGATTTACCTCTCCTTGTACACACTTTGGCTCAGGAACACCTGCTATGCACGCTTCAGCTGGCACACTGCCTGTACATGTGTGCCATTCAGCACGCAAATCGCCTGTAAATATCAGATGTTAATCCCTGAAATAGAGATTAACATATGCTCCTAGGTATAAAGTGTACACGTTATGTTCAAAAATGGTATAAAGTGTACACGTTATGTTCAAAAATGGTATAAAGTGTACACGTTATGTTCAAAAATGGTATAAAGTGTACACGTTATGTTCAAAATGGTATAAAGTGTACACGTTATGTTCAAAATGGTATAAAGTGTACACGTTATGTTCAAAATGGTATAAAGTGTACACGTTATGTTCAAAAATGGTATAAAGTGTACACGTTATGTTCAAAATGGTATAAAGTGTACACGTTATGTTCAAAATGGTATAAAGTGTACACGTTATGTTCAAAAATGGTATAAAGTGTACACGTTATGTTCAAAAATGGTATAAAGTGTACACGTTATGTTCAAAAATGGTATAAAGTGTACACGTTATGTTCAAAAATGGTATAAAGTGTACACGTTATGTTCAAAAATGGTATAAAGTGTACACGTTATGTTCAAAAATGGTATAAAGTGTACACGTTATGTTCAAAAATGGTATAAAGTGTACACGTTATGTTCAAAAATGGTATAAAGTGTACACGTTATGTTCAAAAATGGTATAAAGTGTACACGTTATGTTCAAAAATGGTATAAAGTGTACACGTTATGTTCAAAAATGGTATAAAGTGTACACGTTATGTTCAAAAATGGTATAAAGTGTACACGTTATGTTCAAAAATGGTATAAAGTGTACACGTTATGTTCAAAAATGGTATAAAGTGTACACGTTATGTTCAAAAATGGTATAAAGTGTACACGTTATGTTCAAAAATGGTATAAAGTGTACACGTTATGTTCAAAAATGGTATAAAGTGTACACGTTATGTTCAAAATGGTATAAAGTGTACACGTTATGTTCAAAAATGGTATAAAGTGTACACGTTATGTTCAAAAATGGTATAAAGTGTACACGTTATGTTCAAAATGGTATAAAGTGTACACGTTATGTTCAAAAATGGTATAAAGTGTACACGTTATGTTCAAAAATGGTATAAAGTGTACACGTTATGTTCAAAAATGGTATAAAGTGTACACGTTATGTTCAAAAATGGTATAAAATGCCAACAAGTCGGTATTTTGTACATCTCTTGATGTATATAACCTGTGTGCGTGTGTTCTTACCTATTTATGGTTGCAGGGGTAGAGTCATAGCTCCTGGTCCCGCCCCTTCGCTGGTCGCTACTAAGTCCACTCTCTCCTTGCTCCATGAGCTTAGTCGTACCTCTTCTTAAAGCTATGTATGGATCCTGCCTCCACTGCATCACTCTCCAGATTGTTCCAATTCCTGACAACTGTATGACTGAAGAAGTACTTCCTAATATCCCTGCGACTCATTTGAGTCTTCAACTTCAAGTTGTGACCCCTTGTTGCTGTGTTCCATCTCTTAAACGTTCTGTTCCTGTCCACCTTGTCGATTCCTCTCAGTATTTTATATGTCGTTATCATGTTCCCCTTATCTCTACTGTCCTCCAGCTCCGGGACTAGTCTCGTTGCAAACCTTTGCACTTTCTCTAATTTCTTGACGTGTTTGACCAGGTGTGGGTTCTATACTGGTGCTGCATACTCCAATGTGTGTGTGTGTGTGTGTGTGTGTGTGTGTACTATTTATAATGTTTGTTGAATACAAGAAAGTATAAATACTGTCGGTTTAGTTAAATATGGTATCAGTTAGATGTGGTATTAGTCACATATGGTATCAGTTAGATGTGGTATCAGTTATATACGGTGTTAGTTAGATTTTGTATGTCTAAGAGATTAATTTTCGCACAGTGTATACGGTAGATTGATGGTTCACACACATGTAGGGCAGGCTGATGGTTCACAATACTGTGGTTACCAATGTGGCAGTGATGGTTCAACACATGTAGGGCAGGTGATGGTTCACACAATGTAGGGCAGGCTGATGGTTCCACCATGTGGCAGTGATGGTTCACACAATGTAGGGCAGGCTGATGGTTCACAACATGTAGGGCAGGCTGATGGTTCACAACATGTGGGCAGGCTGATGTTCACAAATTAGATGATGTTCACACTATGTAGGCAGGCTGATGGTTCACGCATAGGGCAGGCTGATGGTTCACAAAATGTAGGCAGGCTGATGGTTCACACCATGTGGGCAGGCTGATGGTTCACACTGTAGGCCTGATGGTTCACACACTTAGGGCAGGCTGATGGTTCACACATGTAGGCAGTGATGGTTACACATGTAGGGCAGGCTGATGGTTCACACAATGTGGGCACTGATGGTTCACAATGTAGGGCAGGCTGATGGTTCACACAATGTAGGTGCAGTAGCATGATGGTTCACACATATGTAGGGCAGGCTGATGTTCAACATGTAGGGCAGGCTGATGTTCACAATAGTAGGCAGGCTGATGGTTCACACATAGTAGGGCAGGCTGATGGTTCACACATATGTAGGGCAGGCTGATGTTCACACACATGTAGGGCAGGCTGATGGTTCACACACTGTAGGGCAGGCTGATGGTTCACACACATGTAGGGCAGGCTGATGGTTCACATATGTGGGCAGGCTGATGGTTCACACATATGTAGGGCAGGCTGATGGTCACACATGTAGGGCAGGCTGATGGTTCCACATGTAGGCAGGCTGATGGTCACACACATGTAGGGCAGGCTGATGGTTCACACAATGTAGGGCAGGCTGATGGTTCACACATGTAGGGCAGGCTGATGGTCACACAATGTAGGGCAGGCTGATGGTTCACACACATGAGGCAGGTGATGGTTCCACATGTAGGGCAGGCTGATGGTTCACACACATGTAGGGCAAGGCTGATGGTTCACACACATGAGGGCAGGCTGATGGTTCACACATGTAGGGCAGGCTGATTGTTCACACACATGTAGGACAGGTTGATGGTTCACACACATGTAGGGCAGGCTGATGGTTCACACACATGTAGGGCAGGCTGATGGTTCACACAATGAAGGGCAGGTGATGGTTCACACACATGTAGGGCAGGCTGATGGTTCACACACATGTAGCGGCTGATGGTTAAATGGGCAGGTGATGGTTCACACACATGTAGGGCAGGCTGATGGTTCACACACATGTAGGGCAGGCTGATGGTTCACACACATGTAGGGCAGGCTGATGGTTCACACATTAGGGCAGGCTGATGGTTCACACATGTAGGGCAGGCTGATGGTTCACACACATGTAGGGCAGGCTGATGGTTCACACATGTAGGGCAGGCTGATGGTTCACACACATGTAGGGCAGGCTGATGGTTCACACACATGTAGGGCAGGCTGATGGTTCACACAATGTAGGGCAGGCTGATGGTTCACACACATGTAGGGCAGGCTGATGGTTCACACATGTAGGGCAGGCTGATGGTCACACACATGTAGGGCAGGCTGATGGTTCACACACATGTAGGGCAGGCTGATGGTTCACACACATGTAGGGCAGGCTGATGGTTCACACACATGTAGGGCAGGCTGATGGTTCACACACATGTAGGGCAGGCTGATGGTTCACACACATGTAGGGCAGGCTGATGGTTCACACACATGTAGGGCAGGCTGATGGTTCACACACATGTAGGGCAGGCTGATGGTTCACACACATGTAGGGCAGGCTGATGGTTCACACACATGTAGGGCAGGCTGATGGTTCACACACATGTAGGGCAGGCTGATGGTTCACACACATGTAGGGCAGGCTGATGGTCACACACCATGTAGGGCAGGCCTGATGGTTCACACACATGTAGGGCAGGCTGATGGTTCACACACATGTAGGGCAGGCTGATGGTTCACACATATGTAGGGCAGGCTGATGGTTCACACATATGTAGGGCAGGCTGATGGTTCACACATATGTAGGGCAGGCTGATGGTTCACACACATGTAGGGCAGGCTGATGGTTCACACACATGTAGGGCAGGCTGATGGTTCACACACATGTAGGGCAGGCTGATGGTTCACACACATGTAGGGCAGGCTGATGGTTCACACACATGTAGGGCAGGCTGATGGTTCACACACATGTAGGGCAGGCTGATGGTTCACACACATGTAGGGCAGGCTGATGGTTCACACACATGTAGGGCAGGTTGATGGTTCACACACATGAAGGACAGGTTGATGGTTCACATACAATATGTATGGGAGGCTACTTATGATACCACTGCACTGGAACTTTAATCAATACACACACCTTCACAAGCAACATTTCAACACCTGTAGCCCGACCTGTAGCTCGACCTGTAGCTCGACCTGTAGCTCGACCTGTAGCCTGACCTGTAGCTCGACCTGTAGTAGTACCTACAGGTACAAATATAATATATATATATATATATGTGTGTGTGTGTGTGTGTGTGTGTGTGTGTTGGGGTGTAGAGAGAAAGCATGGGTTTAGGATGCGAGGAGTTGAAGCTAGTCTCCTATTCCTTGGATCAAACCTAATTATTTCATATACTCAGACGTTGTATGGCCTTCACGGGTTTAGCCCTTCCCCACGAATATGACACTGATAGTGTGAGTTGGTAGGTCACAATAGAATGATAAGTGTCAGTTGACGGGTCACAATAGAATGATTAGTGTCAGTTGATAAGTCACAGTAGAATGGATTCCTGCCTGTGAATGCCTCACTCTACTTATTGTTGATACTTCAGGTGCGTAGCGACCGTCAGGGTGCCGATCAATGTGCTTTAGACTGTATTCTTTACACATACACACACATACATACATACATATATACATACATACACACATACATAAAAAACACAGGCCAAGTGTCTATTGAAAAATGCCTTTGATAAGCGGTAACTAACCACTATTCTGCCTCATTTCCACAGGTTTGAGTGTCTTGTTGGAACACCACGACCAGTGCCTCTGCTACCAGTACCTTTGCCACCAGTACCTCTGCCACCAGTACCTCTGCCACCAGCATCTCCACCATGCTAAGAAACATTAAAAAATATCAGGTTAGTTCATCCCTAAATATGTATGTTGACATCCAAATGTATACAGTATATTGATATACGACACACCAGGAGCAGAGTCTCGACCCCTGCAACCACAAATAGGTGAGTACACACACACACACACGCACACACAAAACCAGAGAGAGAGAGAGAGAGGAGAGGATGAACCATCAAGGCTGGACCTCGTATTCACCTTGAATAGTTCAGGTATAGGAGATATTGCACACGAAAGGCCCCTCGGCGCTAGTGATCACGTGGTCCCCTGAGTTTCGAATGCCCTGTTGAGTTAAAAGTGGAGAGCGAAACACCACGAGAAGGAAGGGAGATGCCGAACTTCAAAAAAGGGGACTACACAGGTATGAGGTAATTCCTACATGTATATGTGTGTGTGTGGAGATGCTTCAAAGTGTTATGAGTTTACCTTAGACTGTCAGTATTACAAAAAAAAAAAACTCATTTCTAATAAAGGACTGTTCGGGATAATAAAATCTCAGATTTCCAATATTTATTATATATTATTAATATAAAAAATACTCTGAATAAAAACATAATCTAATAATCTGTGTAAAAACATAATATTTTCAGTATACACAAAATCATAGTACAATAAAATATCACAAGCAATCATATACTTAGTGCTTATCAAGTGGCTGCCGTCTTCAAGTGTCACGCAGGACACTTGTTACACACGCCATCGCTCAGTGTCACATCACGACACCTTCTCTGTGACACATGGCACGCCCCCTGCATCATGAACCCATTCTCTAGTGAAACCTGTGCACCGCGTCTTGACAACACCAAATACACGACTCACTTGTGTCGTGCCACCCTCACAAACTCTTGTTACACTACTGAATACCTGACACTCCGGGTAACATCTCCGGGTAAACACAATCTCAGGTACATAGTCTCAGGTACATAGTCGCAGGTACATAGTCGGTACGATGAATAAGCCAATAGAAAGTCTAATTCTGGTGACCAGACTTGCCGCTCTCCTCATAATGCTACAGTGTCCTCATATCAAGCAGGAAAAGAACGCCATCATCACTGTACTTGGCCTTGCAAACATCACAAGTACAGAGTTGTTTTCGAGTAACACGGTCTAGAGAGGATAGAACTTCCAGTTCTCTCTGCACTGGAGCACTGTAGACCTGTCACCAGCACCACACTGCGAGAGTCTGCAACTCTCAAGCAGGTCTGCCTGGTGAACTCCAGTAGTGTATCAGGGAGAGTCTTGAACTCTCCAGTGTTGTATATGGGAGAGTCTGGTTGACACTGTCAGTCCAACCGGCTCAGCAGTCCAACATTACGTTTGATGACGTCACCAGTGACTGCCGGCCGGCAGGTAAACTACCTAACTGCCGTGTTAGGTAGGGGGCCGCAACAGTCAGGAACACTTGTAATTACAGGTGTTCTTGACTGTCATCGTGTGATTGATTACAGGTGTTCCTGACTGTCATCGTGTGGTTGATTACAGGTGTTCCTGACTGTCATCGTGTGGTTGATTACAGGTGTTCATGACTGTCATCGTGTGGTTGATTACAGGTGTTCTGACTGTCATCGTGTGGTTGATTACAGGTGTTCCTGACTGTCGTCGTTGGCACCTTGACGATGTTAGCGGCGTTCGTGTCATTCCCGAGCAAGCATCTGCCCTGGATGATGCTGCCCATCGACTATCAGGGTGCAAGGGGAGGGCCCCTCACTCTTGTGTGAGTATACAGTGTGAGTCTTGACTTACCTCAGGGTGCAAGGGGAGGGCCACTCACTGTTGTGTGAGTATACAGTGTGAGTCTTGACTCACCTCAGGGTGCCAGGGGAGGGCCCCTCACTGGTGTGTGAGTAAACACTTTTGAGTCTTGACTCGCCACCTAGACGCCACCAGGTTTATTTACCAGTAGTAGGTACGTTTAAATATCCATCTAGCTAGCTGATTCACCCAGACGTTAATGCCCCAGGGTCTACAAGGTATCCTTCAGGGTTTGCAAGGTATCCTTCAGGATCTGCAAGGTATCCTTCAAGGTCTTCAAGGTATCCTTCAAGGTCTTCGAGGTTTCCTTCATATTTTACAATTTGTATTTTTGTCTTGACTCGTATGGGCAATATGTCCAGTTCATGCAGTGGGCAAGAAGTACATGGGAGCGAACCTATAACTTCGCAATTAGAGTACCCAGAGGTGTACCACTCAGCCCAGGAGTGTAAACAAGACTCGGAGACTTCCAGCTCTTCCGCGACTCGCTTCTATTCAGAGATCAAAACACCACCATTGATTTTATTATATCGATATTTTCACTATCTGTTGTAGCTCTGTTGAAAATGGAATAATATATCAACACGTTGATGATGGGAATCATTGTCGTTGAAGCGTTTCGTCTACTCAGTTGGCTTCTTCAGTCAAATGAAGAGGCAGCTGATGTAGTAGTGAAATGATGGTTGATGACTGATAACATCATCTTCATTTCACTAATATACCTGATGACTCTGATGACTCTGATGACTGAAGAAGCCTAATGTGTAGGCGAAACGTTTCAGCAATAAAGATACCCAGATAAAGACAGTGTTGAGTAGTGCAATGTAGTGTTGAGTAACTGAGTAAGATAGTGTTGAGTAGAGTATGATAAATACATGAGTGAGAAGGGTTGGACTTGAGAGGTACTTGCACATGAGTTAATAGGGTTATGAAAGCTTGTTGCTTGGGTAGCAATGAAACGGCTGGGCAAATATTTCCATTAGTAGATTTGGGTTTAAGAACTTGCCTTGCATGAGCCGGTAGGCCTGCTACAGTGTTCCTCCTTTCTTAAGTTCTTATTTTGTCTTGCAGGAACGTCAACAACACTCTTATGGCTCTCGTGCATGCTACCTTCTTCCAGCAAGGAAACAGCACTTCTCACCTCCTGCCAGGGGACTCCGACTTTCCCTACGAGGAGCCTAGTACTGAAAATATAACCAGTGAACCCGTCGGTTTCTTTACCGAGACGCCCAAGGAGAAGGACAAACTCAATGCGTACAACCCTCCATTAAAGAAGATTTTGTTTTGGAACGAAGTAAGACATTACTGCTCTAAATTTTTCGTATAAATTTCCTTTTAAGAATGCATTATGTTTTTCATAAAACCTTCCAGCTGAGCTGCATAATCTAAGTGAGGCTTTACTAATGTGCAGAGGTGCAGTATAACCTCTGGACTCCTGTTGCTCATACTTCTAGATATAACTCATATATTTGTCTAATCTCTTTAATTCCTACAATAGGGATTAAAACATTCATGATCGGTAGTGAAGAGATTCCTCACAGCAGTAATGACCCACTAACCACCCATCTCTAAAGCAATATATTTATTTACAGGTATACGATAACAAGTTCTTTTATTTTGGATTTGGTCGTCAGCCTTTCTTATACGCTGGATGTCGCGTCCACACCTGCGTGACCACGGGCGACCGATCCAGGTTCCCACTCAAGGATATTGATGCCATTTTATTTCACTACAGGTCATTTGATACTTCCTTCCCCGCGGAAAGGTGAGTCTCCACGATCACTTCAAGATACAATATGGTTCATTACAAAAAAAATTAGGTTGGCAATTTATAATGTGGCGAGTGAGGCAAGAAGCCGAGAAGTGTGTATAAAGCCACGCATTACACATCACGAATATACGAGTATTATAGACAACGTTTCGAGCAAGACTGAGCTTTATCATTATCAATACTGCTCAGTCCTGAGCAAAACGTCGACTATAATAAAGCCTTTCTGTGCATTACTTATCCTTATACCAAGTTTATAATGGCGTATATCTATCCATAATCTATTGGAAGACCTTATCAATTTTGAGACGGTAGAAGCAAGAAATGTAAGCATGAAGTATGCTATATTATTCTTACGTTTTATTTTATTTTACCGTTTATTTATGTTCAGAGCTCACTAAGTGTGTTTATCCACAGGTTTGCCCACACACGTTACATCTTCTGGCTGCTAGAATCCCCAGCTCATCTGTTTCGAGACATCGTACCTTATAACAATGTCTACAACTGGACCTTCACCTACAAACTTGACTCAGATTTCGCAATGCCGTATGTTTGCTGACCTGACGAATTTCATGTTAAACTGTTACTTTTCAATGTATGGGGGAAATGGTGCCTTGAGGGCAGTGAAAGGCTTCAAAAATCATAACGTAGGTAAACGTGATGTCATGGATGCGCACACCAGGTCCACGCATGTACGCGAGTGTTATTGAATATTAGGAACTAGGAATGGCCGAAGAATCGACGAGATGGGGAAGGAAGAAGGAAGGGGAAGGATGGGAATACTGGAAAAGGATGGGATGGTGGAGGAGAGGAGGGTAGAAAGATCAGTGGCCCAACCACTGTGGAGCAAGTGGTACTGATGTACTGCAGGTGTTAACTGAAAGGGATGAGGGACGGTGGTGTATTGAATATTAGCAGGAAAGTGTCTGGCATACTAGAGCTAGGCTAGGATCACCATACTTCCTTGAATCACACCTCATTACCACATCCCTCAGACCCTTCCTCAATTCTCAAGCATCGTGCGACGCGTATGAATTTAGTCTCCCCCTATGACTATAATTATAAAAATAATAGCAACACCCCCTAACAGCATCCTAAGATTATTATTACTCTTATATATATATTGGTGTAGACTTGACCATGTTACTGACAGGTACGGCCGTGTATACAGACGCAAGAAGCCCTTGGGACCAGACACCAAGAACTACGCTGCGGGCAAGACTAAGTTTGCTGCGTGGTTTGTCTCCAACTGCAATACCATTGGTGGCAGAGACTTGTAAGCAGAGGGTTGTTAGATTTGAAGTCTATGAACTGCACAATACCATTCTAGAATACTTCAATCCTTAGAAAAGAAACTCTCGGTGTATATGCACTGCACATATACATACCTCTTCGTGCATAGTTCCAATTATATGTGCTTTCACATATCAAGATCAATAGATAAACTATGTTAGTAGTAGCCTTTGTATCAGCTGGCTGATAGTCAACTAACAGGGCTGGACTTTGAGATGAAATGAGCTGAGATAGGAAAGTTTATAGTTTGTAAAATTACATGCATAAAAAAAATCCTTTGAAGGTTGGTCAATACGCTAAGACAATGGATTCAGATCGACGAGTACGGTGGCTGCGGTAATCTCCGATGTCCAAAGGAAATGGGAAAATCGTGCTACGCTATGGTGTCGGAGACCTACAAGTTCTACCTCTCTTTTGAGAACTCACTGTGTCAAGATTACGTCACAGAGAAGTTCTTTAATATATTAAGGTACTTTATGAATCACAAAAAGCATGCCTTTTTTTGTAAAAAAAAAAAAACGTGTTATTACGATTTCTGAGTCACGTATCAATAGACATAAAGCGATCTCTTCTACGCACTTCCAACAGATTCTCTTCACCTTATTTTCCTTCGGGAGTGTCCATGAAGATGTTCCCTACTCTAGATCCCACATCGTAGGATGCTGATACCATCCTACTATCTACCCGACATAAGACTCTACGAACTTCTCTCTTGCACTTCCCCTATATCCCAATTTTACTGATCATTCGCCTCAGTTACCTTTACCCTGTCTTTCTCGTGCTCTCAGCCGTCAGTTCTCTCAGAGAGCACAGTCTCGCCATTAACACACTAATCAATTATATAGACTTCTTAGCACTCTGTCCTGACGAATATTACAACAACTCTCTAATGACCTCCCCTGTGATCGCCCCCCTCTAGAGCACGAATTATGATGTCACCCACTTTCCATTAACGTCAGCACTTTTTTCCATGCAGCACTGAATCACCCATAATAGTATATAGCTTTTTAGTCAATAGTATAACAACAATAACTACAGTACTACTACTACTACTACAACACTACTATTACTTCTACTACTACTACACTACTACTACTATTACTACTACTCCTATTACTATTACCAATAATATTATTATTAATAATTATAACATACCCAATGTGCTGCATGATAAATTACTAAATAGTTTGTGAATTACACGAGCTACATACTGGCTACAGCCAGCTCCTGCATTGTATATACTTCAATTCAATATTTGCTAAGTATTTGTCCAGCTCGCTCTAAACGGACTGTTGCTTCAGCACTTACATTTTCATTGGTCAGACTGTTCTAGTGTTCTATAACACTGGAAATAACTTTCCACACTAGTGTTGCACCTCTGTCCTCCGAGTTTCATGCTAATGTGATGCATTCTTGAGTCACTTAACACTTTAAAACAGTCCTTCGTGCTTCCTCTGGTGAGTAGATAGGGTTGTTAAAGCTTGTTCCTTGGGAAGCATTAAAAATGGGTTGGGCAAATATTTTTGTTAGGTTTGGGTTTGAGAAAGACCTGCCTAGTATGGGCCAGTAGGCCTGCTACAATGTTCCTCCTAAGAACTTATCCAGGGCAGGTGTGGATTTTCTTGCTAGCTCAGTTGAGGGTGTTGTTAGGACTTTAAACTAGGATTAGTTAGAGGTATGGGTTTATAAATGGAAAATACTGAATGTCGAAATATAGATCTAGGCTTTGATATAAAAATTCTTAACAATAACAAGGACAGTAATATGTATAGTGGAAAAACAGAATGGAGCAGGAAGGGTAAAGAGAAAGGAGGGTCTTTAAAAGTGTATTATACAAATAGTCGTAGTGCTAGGAATAAGATGGACGATTTGAGATTAGTTGCAAGTGAAGGTAACATTGATGTATTTGCCATAACTGAGACGTGGTTCAATACGAAAAATAGGGACATGCCTGCTGAATGTCATATACAGGGTTTTAAATTGTTCCAAGTAGACAGAAGTTTCGGGAAGGGGGTGGAGTGGCCCTGTATGTCCGAGATCGCTTGAACTGTTGCATAAAAAAGGAATAAAGTCTGAAATAAAACATACAGAGTCTGTCTGGATAGAATTTTCAGAGGGGCATGAAAAATTGATTTTAGGTGTGATATACCGTCCCCCAAACTTAGATAGGACCAAGGGAGACTACTATGGGAGGAAATTGTTAAGGCCACAATGCACGATAACGTAGTTATTCTGGGTGACTTCAACTTTAGTCAAATTGATTGGAATTTTTGACTGGGAATTTAGAATCTAACGACTTCTTAGAAGTAGTTCAAGATTGTTTTTGAAGCAGTTTGTGACAGAACCTACAAGGGAAATAATCTGCTTGACTTAGTTCTGGCAAACAAGGAAACCCTTGTTAATAATTTAGAAATTACAGAGGAACTCGGCGCAAGCGACCACAAATCAATTACCTTTGGCATTGAATGGAACTTTCATAGTAGGAATAACTCAGTAACGGTCCCAGATTTTCGCTTAGCAGATTACAATGGACTTAGAGAACACTTATCATCTGTGGACTGGGGTAATGAAGAGAGCTATCAATATGACAGTTTTCTGAACACTATACATGCTGCCCAAAGAACATTTATCCCATATAAAGAAATTAGACGAATAGAAATGACCCAAAATGGATGAATAATAGGTCAAATATCTTTTTAGGAGAAGAAAGGAATTTATAGGCGATCAAAAGAGGTGAGGGTCATCTTAGAATCAGTATATTGACATTAAGAGGGAGTTAAAAGGGGATAAGAAAGCCAAGGCTAAAATTAAAGTTGCTGGGGTGAAAACTAACCCAAAAGTTTTCCGGGTATAGAACAAAGTTAGAGATAAGATAGGTCCCCTTAAAAAAATTATGGTATCTTACTGACAAGAGAATGAAATGTGCTCTATTTTTAATAATTATTTTCTTTTTTTACTCAGGAAAGACATTAATAATATCCCAAGAATTAGGTATTTTAGTGGGCCTGAAGAAGATAAATTATGTAGTATCACAGTCACTAGAAATGGTTATCAAAACAGATGACTGTTTGGAAATAAATGGTTCAGAGAACTGTGGCTAAATTCACCGGGATTTTGGAGGGGAAAACACTACACGTGGATCACCCAGGAAACCGTAAGAACGGAGGGGTGAGGTTGCACCCTTCTTGAGAGGGCTCCATAATCTAATTTTAGAAAACACAAGGCAGAGGTAATCTTAGAGGAAGCAGCAGTAGGGGGTTCACTTGTTCAAGGGAAGTAGGTGGCCAAGGACGATGACCCGGGGCAAACGTTTCAATAAAACCATAAGTTCAGGCCAAATCAACTGTCGGTCCTTAAATTCATTCACATCCTGTCGACACTGCAACATCTTGGTATCTTAATGGGATTTCTTCGCCATTCCGGGGGAGACCACTTTCCCACATTGGAACAAATGTGACACCTCCTACTATTGCACCTTCCGTCTACAGTATATAAGGTTCCTTCTATATGCGTTATTCTATTCAAGATTGATGGACTGACAAATCGTTGAAGATTGAGGGCCTGACAACCCAACCCTCCTTTCTTCACGATTCCCCTTTTTGTATGGACGATGAAGCCACTGTGTGGCGAAACGTTTCCTCAATAAAGATACCCAAGTGTTGCATATGTTCAATTTCCCAGATAGACGTTTGAAGCAAAATAAACGCCACCTGATGAGTTTTTTAAAGGGTTTTGGAAGCAAAATTGAACTCGGAAACCCCTTTTAACTAACATTTTTAACCATCTCTTCAAACGGAGTTCGATAGGAAGTCAAATTCCTATTTTTAAAGCAGGGACAAGTCGTTACCATCAACGCCCAATAAGTCTAACTTCAATTGTAGGAAAATTAGATGATTATATGATAACAAAAGCCATCTCGATAGGCATAATTTGATTAATGATACTCAACATGGATTCACCGGGGGCCGTTCCTGCTAACTAATTTATTAACTTTTTCAGTAAGGCTTTGAGGGTTGATCATGATAAAGAATTCGATATTGTTTATTTGGATTTTAGTAATTTTGAAGAGTACCACATCAGAGACGTTAAAGAAATGGCTGCCAGGCATTGAGGAAAAGTGTTTTCATGGATCGAGCGGTCACCAAAGGAAGCGAGGGGGGCAAAGGGGTTAAATCGAGTGGGGTCTGTACAAGTGGCTTCCACAGGACGGTTTTGGGCCCGTTGTTGTTTATAATATATATAAATGACCTTGAGAGGGAATTAAGATGGGGGCAATTGCCGATGACACGAAGATAGGTAGGGTAATCGATTCAGACGTAGATGTAGAATTCAGGAGGATTTCACAAACCTTCCTTAGAAAAAAAAGGGAGATGCAGTTCAAAAATAAATGAAACAAAGCTGAATTTTTAAAAACCAGCACCTACCAGCTTAAAAAAGGAACCAGGGACAGAATGCGAAAAAAGGCGGGGTTTTGGGAAAAACCCAAAGTAGCAAGCCTGCAAAAAAAAGCAAAAAGGGTTATAAGAAGGGGAAAGAAACCAGGGTTTATATTGTTTTTTTGGAAACCACCTAGAAATTTTTTCCCCGGGTTTCCCTTTTTAAGAAAAAATTTTAAAAAAACCGCACAATACAAAATTTAAATTATAGCAGAAATTCCAGAAGAACGATTGAAACCCTAAAAATTAATTGGAAGAAAGAATAGGGGAAGATCGAGGTATAAGGAAGATGGATTTAAAAGGGGTATAATAAAATTCTTAAATCCCCAAGAGAGAACCGGGGAAAATTGATGTTTGATTTTTAAAGGATATAGAAAAAATTGGTTTGGAAAAGGGGGTTGATGAGGAAAAAGCTGCCGAGGGGATTGAAAAAGACCTTGGGAGTTTAAAAGGTGGGAAAAAAGGAGAGGGGGATTTGATGGGGGCCCCCCTGAGAAAGGCCAAATTTTTTGGGAATTGAAAAAGGTTGGGCAATTATTTGTTAGGGGTGGATTGTAAGGACTTGCCATACCCCAAAGGCCTGCTGCAGTGTTCCCCCTTTTTTATGTTTTTTTTTTAAACTTATAGTAGAAAGTTTATTTTCAATGATATTAAAAATTCTTGTTCTTTAAATTTTTTAAATTTATTAATGAATTTTCTAATTTTTATAATATTAAATAAATTTACACGAATGATATTCCCTATTACCACAATGTTGGGAATTTTTTAACAAGTTCTGTAGGACACAGATTTAGATTAGATTAATTTTTCCACCGAAGGGTAGTTTATTGTCCCCCATATCCCTCCTGTGGGCGGAGGGAAGAGCATATGGATACACAAAAGAACATGAAAAGGGGGAACACTGCAGCAGGCCCCGTTCCCCTACAGGCATCCTTCACAACCGTCCCACTAACAGAATATTTGCTCAACCCAATTTTCAATGCCACCCCAAAAAATAAGTTTGATAATTCTATTTACTCATTTGGAGTCCCACCAATCCAACCCTCTCACTCATGAATTTATCCAACCTAAATTTGAAACTACCCAAGGTCCTAGCCAATAACCCACAGGAGACTGTTCCACCATCAAAACCCCATTTCCAATCCAATACTTTTTATATCCTTCTAAATCTAAACTATTAACTTGAATCCATTATTGCGGGGTTTTCTCCTGGAGATATCCCCAAGACCTTATTTATATCCCTTGTTAAATTTTCCCCCTTTAACCCGATCATGTCTCCCTATTCTACGTCACAAGTGAATGTAATTTGGGTCTTCAATCTTTCTTCTAAGGAAAATTTTAAGTAAATTAAATATTTATGCGAATGTTTTTTAATGAATTTATGTCCAATCTGTTATGGAGACCAGAATGAGCTGCGTAATCTAGGTGAGGCCTTTCTAAAAATGTATAAAGCTGTAATATAACCCTGGACTT